>VWYP01015343.1:43586-73850 GCA_013400435.1 Pycnonotus jocosus
TTTTTTTTTTTTTTTGTCAATCCCAATATGATCAACCTTCTACAGACTTGCTGGAGACTTTGTAAATAAAAAAAATGGCTGAAAGATGAAGGGTGGAATGTTAAAAAGAGCTTGTTTACATTTCTTTACTTATAACTATCAGTTTTGTTACTTCTGTATTTCCATCTTGGGTTTAATTTTCTCCACGATGTTTTAAAGTGGAAATGAAGGATAACTTAAACCTTACTGTCTTTGTACAAACCTAAAAAACCCAATCATATTTCTAAAAAACCCATCAAGTTTTGTGTTTTGTCTGTATTAAGTTGGCCATTATTTTTACTAGAAGTCATTGTATTCCTTTAAAGCCTCTTTCTAACTTAAGTTGTCATCTGGTATTTTTTGGCCAGATTCTGAGTACTTTGTCATTACTTCCTCCTGCAGGGTTTTATTATGTGGTAAACAAAGATGAATATTTCTTGTATAAATATAGCTTAGATAATATCCAACTGTCCTTCCAATACTGAAGCATGTAATTAATCAAAACACATATTCACTGGTACTGATGAAAGTAATCAACAAATGGAGAAGTCAGCACTGCCCATTGGCAGTTACCACACTCTTAATCATGCATTTAATTTCCGTGACTTAATAGGTGATTTTAGATGATTTCTCCAGAACCTTGGTGTACTTGGGGAAGTGAGAAAGCAAGGAGGGAAAGAAAGAGGGAGAAAGGGAGGAAAGGAGGGAGGAAGGAAGGAAGGAGGTGAGGGAAGGAAGGAAGGAAGAAAGGAGTGAGGGAAGGAAGGGAGGAAGGGAGGAGGGAAGGGAGGGAGAGAGGGAGGGAGGAAGGGAGGGAGGAAGGGAGGAAGGAAGGAAGGAAGGAAGGAAGGAAGGAAGGAAGGAAGGAAGGAGCGAGCCACTGGTGAGAAAACCTACCTAGAATTTGGCTAAGAGGCTAACATGTTCATACAGAAAAAAATCATATCCTTCTGTCACTGTGGCAGAGCCTTCTCACAGAGACACTCCCTATGATACAGGAACCTGAAATCACAAAATGGTCACTTTTGTCATTAAAATATACATTAATTCCACATTCTCCACAAGCTTCACTTACAACATGAACAAAAAAATGCTCCCCCAAATAAAACTTCATTCCCTGGCAATGTCCAGTTCAAGTTTTGTGCACTCCCTCTCCCAATTACTGTCATCATCTCTAATTCCTTCAACCACATGTTGGACAGCAAAACATACTGTGGTGGCTTAGCCTTGTTTAACAGTCAGATCCCCACTCAGCTGATCTCTCACTCCCCCTCTTCAACAGGACCAGTTGGAAAAAATAGGGTGGACAAGCTTAGGACAGTCAAAATAGACAGTGAAATCACTTACCAGTTACTACTACTGGGAAAATAGATTTTAATTGAGGAACATTAATTTATTGCCCATTAGAATCGATTAGGGGAATGAGCAGTACAAAAATTAAAACACCTTTCTGCCTCTCCTATCTCAAACTAAGAAGAGTCAAAGTTATTATTGTTATTAATAAATCATGTGTTTCCCTTTATTGCCTTTTGATAAAAATGCTGAAATGTTAGTTCCTTTTAACACAAGCTGGTACAGGTTCTTGCTTTGTTTCTGTTTTTCTGCTATACTCTTACAAATTGAAATTTTAATGTCTTCTTGACATAGCTCATCAGGTAAGTCAAACTCTTAATTATTAACAAAATTGTCTTTTCAAATGTAACTATTTCTCTCAAAATGAGGTGAACAACTCAGAAAAATTCAAAACACATTATCTCATCATACTCTGTTTCTTCATTATGATAGGGTAGGGCTATATTTATAACGCAGTCTTTTTCTCTGGAAAAAAAAAATGTCCCTGTTGGAGCTGGAGGAAGAGAAAAAGCTCAAGCAAAAACCCTATAGATATATGGAAGATGTTATGCTGCCACTCACATGAGGACGTCATTTAGTGATTTAGTGGTGAATGTGATGGTGGTGCTGGGTTGATGGTCAGACTTGATATTAAAGGTCTTTTTCCAACCTTAACCCTTCTAGGATTCTGTGATTCAACAGCATGTTCTAAATGCTTATAACATCTTTGAGCAAATTCAGTCTTTATTTTGCATTTTCACCCAACTTTCAGATGCTAATGCTACTCTTAACAATTTATTTTGAAAGTAAATTGTTTTACTTTTAGTTGTATTATATTAATACCACTTAATGAAAACCATTAAAATATATTTCATTGAAAATGCAGACTTTTTTTTAACCAATAAACACTCATTGTGTGATTTCACTTTATCTCTGTCTTTTGTTTTTAGAGAAAACATACAGAGATCTCTAGAATTTCACACCCTATCCAGAGTTAAATAGCTCACCCTCATAATGCTAGTGCTGAGTTGCCTGAAATTAGAGGAATGCATAATTTTTTAGTGTATCTGACAGTAATATTATCAGATACCAAAATAAAACTTCTTGTGTGATAGATGAGAGACGTAAATATACCACAACACTTAAAATAACATAGCTTCCACACAGTGTTTGATTAACAGCAGACCTACTACAGAAATAATTGTCAGAAATACCACTTGAATATTTGGTATATTTTGAAAAAATGTATCTATTAAAACCTGCTTAACTAATTAAATTTATTCAATTATATTTTCTTTCTTTACATCATCCTCCTCATAATCACTCTTCCATTCCTGTCCCCAAAACTTGACCCACAAAATACATATTTTGAGATTGTATTGGAAACTGTTCATGAGTCACTGTCAGGAGACGAAACTCTGAACAAAAGACATGAAACCCTCAGGTAAATAGTAATCTCCTTTCAGATTACTGACGTTATTAGGTGCATTTCTCTCCAGCCTTCTATGTAGTTCTGCATTTTGTACCAGTCTCATGCTAATGTCCAGCCAATTTACTTCTGAGATGTGTCCACAAGGCATGTCTCTGTTTCACCTACTCTAGCAACTCCAGGATCTGGTATCTCTTTTGCCATACCCTTTGCCAATGTGTCCATGGCTTTCCACTTCTACCAGACATATGAAACTGTTCAGGGCTTCTCAGCTGAGAAAAAAAGCAGGTTCATTCACAATTTTGGTGACCCAACAGCAAAATCAGTCAGGAACTACATAACTACCAATTGGCAAACCTGTAAGCTACAGCATTGGAGCAACAGCAGAAAACCAAAGCTGGTTTACATATATCCATCAAAACTGTGAGAACTGGAATTATCCTAGAGTTATACTGAAAAGGAGATGAAGCTGTTTATCCAGAAAAGCCACCTACGTGTTGCAAAGGGATCATAGGTTTATGCTGTTTCAAATTTTGCTTGGATTAATAACTTTCTTGTGTTTTGCAGGCTTGTGGCCTTTTTTTAGTGGCCTTGCTCCCTCTAATTTTAAAGTGGCTTCTTCAATTTACTCAAAAGTAATTTCCACTTGCAAGAAGGGTTTTAGGTTTCCTTTATACCACTCTGCTTCTTGCCAAGGATTAGCACCATGGTTTTACTTATTACTTACTTGGTACTTCACTGGTAGAGCAGTAAGTGGTAAGAGTACTTTTCCTAGAAAAGGAAACAAAATGCTTTTAGGGATTTATTTCCCACTCAAGATGATCCCTTCATGATGTCTCCTCTCTGGCCATGCACAGGCGTGTGCATGCACGTGTGCAAATGCCCTTCAACTCCCTTAAGTACCTTCAGGGAAAACTAATTTTGCCAATATATGGCATTCATGGAAGTAACGTCTGCCTACTGGCTGAGCTGTGACCACAGTGGGGTGCATGATACTGGGTTGTGCAGGCTGCCTGAATGCTCAGGTTCTGCGTTTAGTGAACAAAATATGAACAAGATGTTTTCATTGTGGTTTTTCAGAGCAACGGAATGGCCGGTGGTAGCGGTCCCTTAACCATGCAGGGCAACGCAGGGAATACGTCCTGGGCTCGGTGACTCCAGCCTATGGACGGAACGCCAGGGACCCACGGCCATGCAGCTTCAGCGGGACCCATTCCCTGGCTACGCGTGAGGGATTCGGCGTTGCCTGGCAACCGGGGCTCGGGACATCAGGTGCCTCCGGAGAGTTCAGAACATGGCAGGGAGTGTGGGGGGCGGGAACCTGCCTTGAAAACAGGCCCCTGTCAGGGCAAGCAGCAGGAGCAAGGATCGGCTGAGGCGGAAGAGGCACAGCCACCGTCTGTAGGAAGGTGCTGCGGGATCTGGCTCGGGTGCTGCGGGATCTGGCTCTGGCCGTCTCTGGGTTGGCTCCTGGCACTCACAGCTAGCCCTTCCAGTCTGCTCTGTGTCCCTCTCTCCAATCCAGAGACAGCAAGCTGAGAGACTGCTGGGATGTGAAAGGGCATTACAGACCATCCCTGTCCCAATTCTGGTCCTCTTGGTGGAGATCAAGATCAGAAGCAGCCCATTGGAGAGTATCACTTTCAGGCAGTGGAGTTGCTCTCTAAAATCAGGTCATCAGGGTTGTACTTTCCTTCCATCAGTAGCATTAGTAATGCAGATAGGTAAAGTACAGTTCCTTAAACCAGAATGTGTTTACAGAGACTTGCTGAGATCTAGATTTTGCATCCCAACAAAAGAGGTCACAAAGCGAGAGAGGTCCAGAGGAAACTAATGGAGAAAGCAAGATAATTTGCATAATGACAGTTAACTTTTTCGTTTTCTGTTCTAAATGTTCTGAAAATTCATGACTTGCTCATGCCAAATGAGTGAAGTGACTAAGACAAAAAATACAGAATACAAGGGTAAATATTTGTGCATGGATGTGATGTGTCCCCAGCCAAACTGGGACACCTCAATTACAGTTTTATGCAAGGTTCTCATACCTCTAATCACTAACACAACACTACTAATTGCTAATCATAGTAAAAGTCTGCAAAATAACTATATTTCTGCAGCATTGTGGCTGCTTGTCTGTTGAGTCACACATCAGTTTTGCTATAGTTACATATAAGTAAGTAGGCTGAGAGGGTTGGGGATGTTCATCCTGGAGAAGAAAAAGCTCCAGGAACACCACGTTGCCGCCTTCTAGGACCTAAAGAGGGCCTATAGGAAAGATGGGGAAAGACTTTTAGCAGGGACTGTTGTGATAGAACAAGGCGTAATGGTTTCAAATTGATGGAAGGTTAATTTGCATTAGGTATAAGGAATCAGTTTTTTACAGTGAGGGTGGAACAGGTTGGCCAGAGAGGTGGTAGGTGTCCCATCCTTGGAAACATTCAAGGTCAGGTTGGATGGGGTTCTGAGAAGCCTGATCAAGTTGAAAGTGTCCTTGGTTATTGCAGCCCAATGAACTACATGGCATTTAAAAGTCCCTTCCAACAAAAAAGTGTTCTGTGACTCAAAGATAAAAATGTATCCACTTTGGATATTCTTGAGTTTTGCTGTACTTCAGGCATTAAATTGTGTCTCTTGCATCCACAATCTAATCCAATTGATTAGAAATCAATTCTAAGCTTTTATCCTTACTATCCAACTCTGCAATGGGAAAGAATTTTTAAATTGTTTTATTAAAATCCCTACATGTCAAGCTGAATTTCCTCTAGACCTATTCTAGAGAACTTCTGTTTAGCATTTTAGAATCGCCATTTTAGTATCAACTTTCCTACTATCTGTGAAGTGGATATATTAAGGAGCAGCTGATGGGGAGCCAGGCTAGAAGGAAGTATATAGGCAGATTCAATGCCATAGTCTAAAAGCAAATTTTTGAAGTCCCAGATGAAGTGCTCCCTCGCTCCCCAGTTCCTGTACTGCAAAAAAGCACTAACTACCCCAACTTCTTCAGCCATCAGAATTCTACTGGAAGTACAAATCACTGTGACTACAGGTTCACAAGTTCCTTTTATGATTCATGAGCATACTTTATAGCATTTCTGAAGAGTAGAATTTTATTTCTGATTTCTAGTTGATGTGACAAAATGCCCTGCCTTTCTGTCTCCCTCTTTATCACTATCACCACCATCCATTGGTCAAATTATGGTCTTCTGCATTAGAGAAAATGTATGCTATTCTTTATTAGATATATGGAAAAGAATAATTCCATCCATAAAGAGACCTTCCTTTACACTCAGCTTGAGTTTAAATTGAAAACATGTTTAATATCAAGCACAGAACAGTAACACTTTTATAGTCAACTGTGCTATTGAAAGCACCATATTTTATTTCATGTATCCAACTATTGCATGTGCCCTCATTTGCTATTTAGCAATGCTAAACAGTTCCATATGAAGGTGAGGGTTTCCTCTGCCCCACGCTTTATCATGTGTATTGATATATTGATTTGTTGATATACAATTCTGATTTTGTAAATGATGGCAAAAACTTTGGAGTAGTGAGACCCTGAAACCCATAAACAGGGTAATGAGAAAGCAGGACTGTAGATCTTTACACTGTTATCTGACATTTGCACTAACAATAAAACATTTTAAGAATAAACAGGCTATGTATCTCTGACTCTGGAAGCTTCAGGCTGACTCAAAATCTTCCTGTCTCATCACCCACAGCTCATGCACTGCCAGTGCTGTGCTGCTGCCTCCTCTCACTCTGGCACCCAAGATCACTCATGTGTGATGTCTACCATGTGGTAAATCAGAAGTGGACAGAGCCATTAGTCCATTAGGAGCAATTACGGGCCATGCTCATGATACATGTCTCTCAGTGTGCTATTCTTCCCAAAAGCAGATTCCCTGGCTGCAGCCTGGAAAGTAGCTTGTCCCTTTCCTACTGCGGGGAACTTAGCACAGGACAAAACATAGACCTTCTTTGAACTGGAGGGTTTATTGCAGCTGAATTTCAGAAGCTGAAATGCCTATGCTTGAGGAAAACAGTCAGCTACTGGGAGTTTCAACTAAAGCTGCCATACTGTGGACTAAGAAAATTTGCAATGATGTCCTAGTTTCTGAGCATCCTAGGCTGGGTTGCTCTACTTTAAGAATTAAAATCTGGCTTTACTGTTCAGCTGAAAAATAAACAGGTCATTTCTTAGGGGCATATAACTAAAGTAACTGTCTTTCATTCATGTGAAAATCAACAGTCATCCTTGTTTATATTAACTCATAATTTCATTGTATGTCTTGGAAATGCACGGTTTTGTGGCCAAACACCACTCTAGGGATCTTTTTATTCTCTATTTCTGTGTCAAGATGCAATGTGACTTGCATGCATCTACAGTAAAGTGAGATATGCAAATAATAAATACTAGAATTGTATTGATTCAAAGTAAGATACAAAGGGCAAAACATCCTATTATAGTATCTTACAAAGATGTATTACAACAAATGTTGGATTTATTGTAAAACCCTTCAGAAAAAAAATACAGGTAGGATCTAATAACTCTCAACTCTGCAATTAAAGAAAATGGGTAGTTTTCCATAAATTATTTTTTCTGCCAGATAGATTTCATGGGCATGAATTTTTCAGTTGCCTCTAGATTCTTCTTTTTAATTGTTAAAAACCCCCAAAACCAACCAACCAAAAAAAAAAAAAAAAAAAAAAAAAAAAACAAAAAAAAAAACCCAAAAAAAAAAGGTGTTTGTGTGGGAGAGAAAGAGGAAACTTCCATGAAGTTAAATAATTTTCAAGCTCTTTTATGCAGTGATAGCACTTAAATATTCTATTGCTGGAACTGTTGAAAATATTTAAGGTTTTATAGTGCACTAACACTTTCACTATGGAGTGTAAGAAATGCTAAAAATCTAAAGAGTAAGACGGATGTGAAGGACAAAAAAGACAGAGGTAGAGCAAAACAGTAGTTGATATTTTTGGTTCCATGATTTCTGTCTTGGTTTTTCAGTTTCAGGGTGTGTCTTTATATATATGTCTATCTGTTTTGTATGGCAGGGAAAAAAAGGGAAGGGCTTGGTTGCAGGAAAAACAAAGAGAATAAGAGGTTGTGAAGGACCCCTGGAGACAGGAAACATTATGTTGATGAAAGAAGGAAGTGAGAACCATAAGGGAAGAAGTCCATCAGACAGGGTCAGGAGAGTTAAGAATGAAGAGTACTGTGCAATGACATAACCACTGCACCCACTTAAATAGTTTCTGTGTCTCCCAAACTCAAACTCTGGTGGAATCCTTACAGGAAAATGCTTAGCCTTCCCCTTAGCTCATATAAACGTGGAGTGTTGGTGGCTAAGAAAATGACTGCATGGAAACTACGTCACTGAATGATGACGTGTGAAATGATGATTTTTCTCCTACAGCAAGGCTGAAATACAGCTGAGAACAGAAGGCAGATATAAGAAGGACCTATCAATTCTTCTCTCTGCAATTCTATATTTTTTTTTGGTAATAAAGTAGAAATATGTAGCCAAGTAAGTCAAGATACACATTTACCAATTCAGGATGCTGTTGCAATGTCATCTCTGTTGTGAAATCCCACCGTTCACAATAGTTCAGTTTTAACAACATGTTCCTCTAACTTCCTCTCCTGAGAGGCAAGAAAGCTAATGCAGCCTGGCACACTGCATACTCTGCATAACAATTATTGCATCTGTAAACGGAAGGAAGGTTATATATTCAAATCCCTTTCACAACTGCATGCCTACACAGTAGTATTACAAAGTAGTATTAAACACTTAGAATAAGGTTCTCATGAGTGACTTGTGAAGAGACTTACTTTGTAAGCTACCAAGCCTAGTCAGTCAATTAACTACTAAGCCTGTGTACTACTGTGCTCACCTTACCTGCGTGCAATAAATTTGGGTTAATATACCTATGAAAACATGTATCTTTGAAGCATCCAAACCAAGCAAGGCTTAGCCGTGTTTATGACCATTACATCACCATTCATTCACAAACAGACTTGTATGTTCCTAACTGCACCTTCAGTAGGTATCTCATATAGGTAATAACTGTTTCATGGGTGGTTCTGTTTTATCATGGTATGCCTAAATATGTAATGCTATTGGTATGAACATCATAGACAGCTGAGGAGGGTTACAATAAATGTGTAACAAATCATTTCTGCCACAGACTAATGATCACAGTACTTAATTTCTAATGTAGGAAAACTCTGATTCTGTAAGGGAAGCATGTATGAAGTGGAATTGTACTGGAGATTAATGTAATTTTTCCCTTTAAAAAATAATTCAAGGTCTCTTTAAATCAAAATTTTTAAAATTAGAAACATGGAGAAAAAAAATCTAGACTTTTAAATGAACCAAATGGGTTTTCCTTGGCAGTTTCCTGTATAAGCATGCTAGCAGGTGGGAACTGATTAACTTGAAAGCCAGCATGAGATCCTTAAAAATGAACAGCTTTCTTATAAATATCCATCATCAAGAGGCAGAGAAGAGAGAATGTGAAATGCTAAGACAAACTGCAGCCAGTGTCCTGGTTCCAACCAGGACAGAGTTAAATTTTGCAGTAGAGGGGAGGGGGTGTGGCCAGAACCTGGCAGTTATTCCATACTACTTCAGTCATTGCTGGGGGCAAGGAGGCGGGGGAAACTCTCTTGCTTCCAGGGGAGAAGGGGTTCCAGCTGGTCGAGCAAGCATGATGGATGGAACAATGGAATAACACTGATTCTGAGCAGAGGGAATGGTTAGCATGGCATGGGTGTGGTCACGTCAAGCTCTGCACTCTCTCTTTTATATGCTTTTGTTATTAATATTGGTTTTGTTGCTGTTCATTTTCTTATTTCAGCCAATGATCTTTGCCTTTTGTGCCTCCAATTCTTCTCTCCAATCCACTACAGCATGGAGGCAGAGAGAGGAGGGAGTGGACTAGCAATGTGTGGTTTGGAATTTCAGTGGGAGCACTAAATCGGGGAGTGCCATTGCTACACCACCATGTTAAGACTAGGGTATCCTACCAGTTTATCAGTGGATATAACATTTGCTGTCTGATCTTAAAGAAACAGATGACAAAATATTTTTTAATTTTGAGACTGCCATATTATAGACAAGAGAAAGCGTAAGTCCATAGGAGGCAAGATCTGTTTGAGAACTTAGAAATATAGTGATGTTATATATATATGTACCTGAATCCAAGACACTTTTACAAGTTTTGAGGGGACAAACTACCAGCTTCCTTTCCATGTTATAAACGAAATTTGCCTATCTCCTTTCAAAGAGGTGCTTTTCTATAATTATGTGTTATTTTCCTTTATGTGTCTTGGTTTCAGCTAGGTTAATTTTCAGCTGGTAAAGTTAATTTTCTTCTTAGTAGTCATTAAGTGTTGTGTTTTGAATTAAGTATGAGAATAATAATGTGGTTAAACCATGACACTGGGGGGAAAAAAAGATACACAGAAACCTATGAATGTATATGACAGGAAAAAACCCAAAGAAACAAAACAAAACCAAAAACCTAAACTTGGTTCTGGAAGGCAATGGCAATTATGATGTCCAGCTTCTAACATCAATATCCACCTCCTAAATTAATATGACTAACAAAGAAAAGGGTTGGAAGACATTTGAAAACAAACCAATGAGCCAAAATAAACAGACAATTGCCTTACAAGTGTTTAATCTTTTGTCTAAGGACCCACTTATTTTTTTTTTAAAGAAAACCAAAGGAAAACTAATGAGTCAATAGGAGTGACATAGTTTCAGGAAATGGCTTTATAACGACTGCCAAATGATATCAGGAGGAGAAGGAATAACGACATTACATCTGAAGACCAACAAAGAAGAGACCATTCTAACCTTCCTGCTGGTTTCTGGCTCCCCACAGCAGCACTGACAAATATATCCAAGAAGCTGGCTCTGAGTAATCTCACCTGTTTCACTGCTGTGCACATGAGATTCCTGCAGGAAACAGGATCACACGTAATCCATGTATGTTTTAGATGAGCCATTCTGCTACCTATCACTCTTTAGCTCGCATTCCTCCACACCTGGATCAACTTCTCCATTTACTTGTGTACAGCTTTCTCCTGTTTTAAAATTTTATCAACCTGATGTCAACCTCCTTTCTAAACACCAGTGCACCAGCGCAGTACACGCGTTTGCAGTTACAACTTGTTTATGAGGCTATGCAGAAAACAGTACAGACCTTAGAGTGGCCACACCTTTCTCTCCTGTGCTTCAATATAGCCCCATCATGATCCCCCTGACAGATCCCTGTTCTGTGGAGGATCCTTCAATCACTAGGCCTTCCTCAAGCCAGCTGCAAAGATAAGCAAGGGGTCCAGCTCATGTTTTTCTCAACCAGCCTAATCAATTCCTCACCAACTTATCAGAGCAACACTGCACAATTCTGATCATTTACCACAAGGTCTGAGTGTGCAATTACAGTCACAGCTGCAGATTCCTCAGATGCTCTCCAAGTGAATATCAACTCTGTATAGGCTTGATAGTTATGTAGAAATGAACTGCAAGTGAAAAAACTATGTTCTTTCCAAGTGCACTTCAAACTGAGAAAAGAAGTCATCAAAAAGTGATAAAGAAAAGAAAACTTCATCCTTGTTGGTGCTTGGTCCAGTATTTAGGCAATAAAGATTTGCTCAATTTTTTTTTCTTTATTTCCACCTGCATACCTCTATAGATAGAGGCTGTCACCTGCTGAGTAGCTGATAGAGCTCCAAGGAAGAGAGAGGGTTGAGGGAGCTCATATCTGCATCTCAGCAAAATGGCCAGAAACCTGACAAGTGAAGAAGGCAGGTATTTCACAGCCCTCCTGTTAAGGAAACATTCCTGACTATTCATGAGCACTCTAGCAGTCACACTCTCACCACCACGGACTTCAACTAATGGGATGGAGGCCACTTGGCAGAGAGCAACTCCAGTGAGCAGCCTGATGCCCTACACACCTCACTCTGACACAGTCAGACCTGGTTTCCTTCCTGGTTTGACCTCAGGGTTCTTACAGCTCCCAGCTTCTGCTGTACCAGGCTGTTTCGTGATGTTAAAGCAAAAAACCCCAACAACTCAGGATATGGAATACTGGCTGGCAGATTTACAGGTTAAAGAATTTGCTAGGGTTTTGGTATTTTTGGTTTGGTTTTTTTTGTGGTTTGTTTTTGTTTGTTTTTTTCTGGGGGGGTGGGAGGTGTTTGGTTTTTTTGTTTTTGTTTAAATCTCTTTTGACTATGGAGAATTTTGAAGAAAATAAAATTCTATCTCTTCTTCAACATCAGAGTTCAAAACTCCTGCCTTTTATTTCCTCTAAGATTTTTATCCTGTGCTGTCAGCAGAAACTTGAAGGGTACAAACTGGTGTTATTACAGCTGAATGCTAAGGTATATATTTGTTTGTTCCTGAACTGTTAACAGGATCTGAAGAGAATCAGGGATGAACCAATGGAGATTATCTATCAGGATGATGAAGAAAGGGTCAAAACCAAAGTCTGCAAAATTTCTTAGCATGCACAGGTTCTTGGTTGGAAATGCAAAATCTGAAAAGCTCAAGTTCACGCAGCACCAGAGTATGACAAGTAGACATCATGCTATAATTTTAAGATGTCTTTGGTTGAGATACCTTGCTAATGGAAATTCAGTGGTTAACTAACAGCATGGGAGAAATGGTGCTTAGCAGTCGAAATCTCTTGCAAAACTATATGGATCTATTTTAAAACCTGGGCTAAAGTAATTACACAGAATCCAGAATTTACAGTATAAAACCCAGATGGAAGCCATTTCCAAGACACAGTGCAATTAAATCTGTTCCCAACTGAGCACAAGCACAACCCTCAGCAGATGAGGCTGGCTAAGAGAAAGACATGCTGAAAGTAATTCAATGATCTGATGCTTCTCCATGACAGAACTGTTGAATGAGAAGCCTAACTGGGTGAAGCTGAAAGAGCTGAGATCGATAGTTTTCTCCCAGGACCCCAGCTGAAACCCTTTCTGTGCAGAACAGAGCTCATCTCATAGTTCATTTGACCGTCTTCAAACCCCTCTCTGTGTGACTTCTCTCGAGTCTGAAGCAAAGAGTCCTAAAACGAGAGAGGTAAAATCTGCCACCTTACAAGAGCTCTCCTGACCTTTATATATGGCTTATGTTTCCCCGGTATATTGTGTGGTTTTGATAACTGGCATTTTCTTATAAAGACAATTATTCAATGCCCCTGTGAGGGAATTACACCGAGTGTGTCAAACAAGAACTTGCACAGTTGGGGGGGTTTTTTTGAGCCTTTCTCTCTCTGTAGTTGACGTATAAAAGAGTGAAACTAAGTCAAACTTTGTCTCTTCCTTGTTCTTCCAACTTTTCTTCCAACTCGTATCACTGCAGAAAGATTCAAGGTCTTAAATTTATCCAGCAGCATTTTGTAGTTCTGTTTGCACCAGGAAAGGGAGATAAGAATTGGATTCCTTGAAGCCCAAGGATTGTTTTAAAACATATTTCCCTCTGATTAGAAATTACTTCTGATAACCAGTGTTCACAGTTCCAGGACAGATAAATTTTCTGGCACTTCAGGGCTGAATAAATTTTTAAAAGGTAGATTATTTCCAAAACTACCCCAGGAGACCTTAAGGAGCTGAGAGGATAAAGCATAAGATCACCATAATTAACTGGTGTTATATTTATCCTCAGTTCAAGTAAGAGAGGTTACTCGCAGGGAAATTTATGCACTATGAACCTGTGAACTTACCATTTTATGCACAGTCAGAATCACAGCTTGTCTAATCAGTATTTGTATTGATGGAAAGACAATCTGATAACCAGGAAAACTTAACTGTCGAAAACTGATACAGTAGAATCATACTCAGGAGTGGTACTTGGAAAAAGTAACTTTGAGTTGGCTGCATCAGTGTCAATTTTTCTGTTCTGTTTTACAGTAGTAACCAGCTTTACATCAGCCCAATGTCAGCTATCTGCAAAGTCCTCAGAAGTCTATTTCAGGTGTGACTTGTAGCATGAAAAGCATGTTGGGAGTTTCTGGAAGTGAAATGGCAAACCAAATTATGTTATTTGGGCTCTACAGATCTGAACAAATCATAAACCTTTTTTTTTTAACTCTTCATGGCTAGGCTTCACGCACTTTTCCACATGAATCATGGCTAATACTATTGGAAAATGTGACTAGTGTTTGGACAGAACTTCTCAACACATACAGGTTGTAACTCTATGAATCAAAGATAACTACCTGTCATACAGCAAAGGTGTGGAAGCAATGGAAAAAGCTGCAGAGTGGAAAAAGCTATTTGGGTCACCACACAACTTCATCACTTATTTAGTTTTAATCAGAATTTGAACGCTACCTAAAATTCACAATGTTCTCTAGTTTCTGCACCTCTAGACAACTTAGCAAAGAGTAATTTGAAACAAAGTGGTTTCTCAAAAAGGATGGCTCCAGATTTTTCCTAGCAGATGTCATTTCTTGCAACTGGATTTTCCCTTCCACCTCACCCCGCCCCCGCCCAGGATATAGTGTTCCACCACTTCTTGTAGCATTCGAATTCTAAGTGTAAGGACTCACAATGTGGAATGCATTGCATTCTAGTTTGCAGGACATTCTGTACATGCTCTTTTGACCTACATATGCCTTCTGAGGCTTGCATAAGGACACAAGGCAGCCCTGTTTCCTCTCATGAGTCATCACACAAGAATTATACTTAAATAGGTGGAGAAAAGAAGAGAAAAAACAACTAGGAGGTTCCAAAGAAAAGCAAGTAGCAGCCTGTCTGTTTTTACAGACAAAAAGGGGGGGTGGGGTGTGTGTGCTGTTTTAGTAACCATCTTGCTAGGAAATGCAATTAAAGTCAGAGCCTTGTGGTTATTGTTACACTACATCTAGCCTAATGAGTGGAAAAACTGTATTAGAGCATAATGCTGATCTTGTCTAACAGTATTCAAGTAGTCATTGTCCACGTTTGTCTTCTCTAGCGTTCCATAGAGAAATTTTAGGAATGCACACAGGCACAATCCCTTTTTATCAATGAAGATAGATCCTAAAGAAGAAACTTAGAATCTGGATCAGTTGTATGATGACTGTGCAACTTAACCTTTACAAATATCAAGTTAAATGGCCAGAAAGATAAAGTCAAGTGAAGACAAGCACTGTTGGGAAGATGTCAAGTGTTAAACAGACTTCTTCCGGTTTAGTTAACTGAGTTAGTCCTCAGCTTGTACCTTCCTCTGAAGCAACTAACACTGATTACTGTAGGACAGAGCATACTGGATTAAACCACTCTACCAAAGTAATGTTTTCCTTCCTGTAGAATGGCCAGAGAAACATCTTGCTAGAAACAACTTTTCCTAATGCTTTCTGCTGTGTTTTTCTGTCTTATAGACAAGATGATTTTCTCTCTAGGAACTATGGGCTGGCAAACAAAATTACCTACTTTTTTCCAATGTTGTAAAAATTAAAATTTGTTGTTGTTGTTGTTTATTTTTATAGTAATTTTTGACAGGAACAGAAAAAAAACCAAAACCAAAAACAACCCCACAGGGATTTATATTGTAATTAAGATGTGGGGGAAGGAAGCAAAGAAGGTGAAAACCAGCACGGAGAGGAAATCAGACTGAGCTGGCTAAGTAAAAGAAGCAGAACATGGCAGATGAACACCAAGAGGTAAAAGGAGCAGTCAAGGAACCTTCTTGTGCTCTTACTGAGAAGGCAGGATGGTGCCACAGGTGTTAAAAAGCTAAACTAAAAGGGTTAATAAACCAGAACCTGTCACCAATGTTTTTCCAGCTGTTCTCATGCTCAGAGTGACTGGAAGTTATTCATTTGCTAGGTGGTTCTCAGCAGCCTGAACAAAATGAGCTGACAGCTATTTTCCGAGGAAGTAGTGTTCATATCCCTCTACTTCATGTACTGTTTCTACAACACAGTTCTTGTGTTGGCAACCTCTGCTGGAAGGTTTATTACAGTAAAATCATGGCAACTAAACTTCTTTTTGCTTTAATAGGGGTCTTGTGGACATCTCAGAGAAGAGCCACATGGGAAGAAAGAAGTAGAGTGAGTGTAAAAGATCATTACACTCCTACCCAGACTTCACCTCTACCCAGACAAAGACTCGCTTTCAGTGTTCGAGCCAATGCAGAGAGCTCTCTTTCAAAAACACCTGCAAGGAAAAGTACCTTATTCTACTATTATTAACGCACAGCTGGAGGAGGAGGACAACACCAGCTGCACCATCACACCACAGGGCTGACTTTGGGGCTGATGTCACCTTACCAGGGATGGAAAGGTCAGCTGCTTGCTCCTACCCCTAGTTGCCTGCCACCCCTTTTCCTGTGCTTATAAACCCTTTATGGAGATGTACTTTACACCACACAACAGAAATTGTCAGTTTGAAATGTAACTTTACAGAGAGGAATATACTTTGGATTGGTTTGGGGTTTTTTTTCACCTCTTCAGTGACCTAATTAAGAGTGGAGCTTCACTGAGGAGGGAAAAATTGCATTAGTGAGGGAGAAGTATGAGGAGGAATAAACACCTTGAGGGTTGGGATCTGATGCTGAAAAAACAGTATTTGGAAGAACTGTTTTGGGTCACCTGGTGAAGGGCTGTCTCTTTGTGGGAGCACTGGGAGAAGCTGAGTCATATGAGGTTTCCAGGTCCTGAAAAGCTCTTCCCCATGACACCATCCCTGCTTACGGGCCTGGTCACCAGCAACTCTACTGCTTTCCTAATAACTGTTCCCATGGCACTGCCATGAAGACAGTCATCCTGGCTGGAGAGGATGGTGTACAAAGGTTCAGGCTGCAGTGCCAGTCACTTCTTGTGGGGGAGGGCAGCAGAAGGAATCTAGACAGGACTGGTTTGATGAGGGTGTGGCCTCTCTCAAGAGCTTGTAAGCACAAGGTCCATATTCAGCTGAACTGGCTGCTACGGTATGCGTTCAACCCCATTCCTTCACTGGTAGTTGCAATAGTAACATAGTTTCATTTAAAGTATGAGATAGCAAGAGCTTAAGCAACAAGCAGGGGTTGGAGGAATTCTATTGCTCAGAAATCTCTCCCCAGATTTGTTGGCATTGAAACCTGAAATTTAAAAAAAAAAAAAAAATCCATCAACTTTGGAAGGATATGCCACAAGCAGCACTGTACACAGGCCTTCCTGCAGTGCCAAACAGGAGGCCTCCAGAGCAGCTCTGGAGCATGGTAGTGCCTTAGAGCTGATACACTTGTGTAACAGGTTTAGCTGGCTCTTAACATAACACTCTTACAATAACTCTGGAGTTGTCAGCATTTCCAGCACGATAGCCATGACCTCCTGGAAGTTGTGAACTGACAATAGCTTCTTCCCCACTTGAAAAAAATAAAAACAAAGAGAGTTACAAGGCTCCTTTGTATGCCTTCCCATACAATGATCTGTGCATTCGATTGCCTCTCTCCATGGGCTGGGGAAAATCCTTTTTTCTAACAAAAAAGAGCCAAAAAGATAAAGGCAGAGAGAAACCTGTGCACACAAGTCTAGACCTGTGTCCTGTCTGAAAGTGCTTTGATCTGCTGAGGCTGGGAAATGGCACCTAATATTGAATATTCTCAAATATATCAAGTCAAAAACGTTTGTGACTCAATGCTTTTAGACCCAGGGCTCATCAACACGTCTGTTCAAGGATCTCTAACTCTTTAGTGCCTAGGAGAGCCCTTCTTCTTGGTTAACTGTGTTCTCAGACCTCCTTGGTCTGTCTTTAAGGCGGGTCCAGAGCAAGGGGGAAAATGAGAGATGGCTTATAGACCTCCTCTCCAACATTTTGCTTACATAATGCTCTAACTGCGTGCAGGCACGGTCTGGTTCAGCTTCTTATCCAAAAGAGTAGCTTGGATCTTCTAAGTGGAACAAATAAATAACTGCTCTTACAAATTTTGTCACTTAGACTGTAAGTAAATACTTTGTTAATACTTGCTTACACATGAAGCTATTGTTGATTAAATCCATGCGTAGGTATTTTTGTTCTAGATAAGGAACATCCATGCGCAGTTATTGAAGACCATTACACTTTTAAATTCATTGCCTCTCTCAACTCAACCTAACCTCATAGTGCTGTCAAAACAAGCATCGTAATTGATAGTTTGTCTACCTGCCAATATAATATTGATAATCAAAACCAGTATGAATGCTCTCCATGTTAGTTAAGAAGCAGTGAGAATAGCTGTTGTGCTGTTCAGTTTACACCCCAGCTTCTTTCACAGTTTTTCATTTATACAGACAGCCCTTGACCCTTTTGGCTTTTTGCTGTATCACCCTAAAATACTGAGCTTTGGTAGGCAAAATTTTCTTCATTCCACACTTACTATGAAGACATGATATAAAGAATGTTTACTGGACAAATATGAATATTTCAAGGGAAAAACTTATCTGCATGCTTATTTGAATAAAAATTCTTGTACAATAGCCAATGACACTGGGCTTAATCTGCTCATCTATTTATAGATGTTTGAATTTATTATATTGCCATCATGTCACTCTATGTCCAGCCATTTTTCCAAGTAATTTCCTTTGCCTCATCACACCTAATTCCATGTAAAGGTCCTCTTACAGTTAAATGTAAAACATAGGTGGGAATCAAAATGTATTCCAAACACAGTGTGCACACATTAACACAAATGCTTCAATTATGGTTGATGATTAGTAGTGAGTGAATATTCATTGCCAAAGAAAATATGTAGAAGAAAAGCAAAAATATCCCAAAGATATTATAAAACTTTTCTGATATTGAATATTTAATTTCAGATTTTGGAACTGTTCTGCCCGATTTCTTAGTTTGACTGACAAAGCTAACGAAAATTCAGCCATCCCAGTCTCCACGACTAATAGAGACATGAGGCCAAAAATGCAAAGAAGAGATGCAGCTACAATGCAAGAGGCACTGCTGCCAATTTGTTTTTGTTCAAAGCAGGGGCTAAAGACCCTCAACTATTGATACATATCCACTTGCAGTGTTTGCTGCAAACTGTAACTATCTAAATAAGTGTTTCTTAGTAGAGGCAATACCTGCTATTAAATGTCCAGTGCCCAAGGACAGCAGTGTAATCTTGGTGGCCTTTTATAAACTTTGCTTTTATTTACTCATGTGTTCTCTGGCAACCAGAGGTAAGCAGATTGCCTAAATCACATGAGAACAACTACTTGGATTCGGCTTTAGGACTTGATCACATGAAAACACAGGGACAAGTTAGCTGCCATGACCTACTCAGCTTTCTGGGAGGAGATGCAGCCTCTTGATCATGGTAAAGCCCTCATGTAGGTCAGCACATATGATGGTTTTAATGAGATTTGCTATACCAATGAGGAATAGCAAGTTCATCTCTTATGTAGCAATCTCTCTTGTCCTGTGGGGAGAGGGGCAGAAAGGAGAAGTTAATGGTTGTGCCTCTGATTTTTATTTTTTTTTTTTTTAGCAAATAATGCCTTCCTCCTAGCAGCTCTCAGAGTCTGCTGGCAACCAGCTCAGCTCTGAAATACGAGCTATGGTAGATGGGGGGAGGGAAGGTCAGTCTGGCAGCACGTGGGAGAGGATTTCCATTCCAGGCACAGGCTTTTGGTTAGAGCACTATTGTTCACTTGTGAGTTATCTGAATGATCAGTGAGTAAAATTCTTCCTCCTTCCCTCTTCTTTTAGCAATCCTAACATAAGCATAAAGGAAGATAAACTTTTTTCTATTTTTCCCTGGTTTCATAGTTCTGATTGCATTGGGCATTTCAAAATAAGACTTCAAAGAACTTCTGCTTTTTCATTTTACATATGGCAGTACACTTTGCTTGAAAATATGTGTCCTGCTCAAATTACATCAAGAAAAATTTGGAACTATGATATACACCCATTAGCAAGACATAAATGAGTGACAGTTCGAATTCTGCTGCAGTCTCTCATCTGTTTTCAGTGTTTTTCTATCACTCTGGGAAACAGTTTTTTAATATATCTCTGTTGGCATTTGGAAAGTTATTCCCTATGTTATCAATCACTGAACACTGTGTAACCTCAGCATTAAAGAAGAACTCCCAAACAATGATAGCAAAACAAGAAATAACTTGTCTAAACAAATGAATTGCTGTGATAAGAGGCACTGTTAAAAAACATTCATGTGAAATCCATGACATTCAGTACATACATTCCTTCCTTCTAGCCAAGGGATACACAAGTATGGGATAATGTGTGATCCAGAACTGGTGCAATAACTTATATAATTACCCAAGTTATTGCTCAAACTTGGAAAACTGTGATTTACTTCTAGTAGGTTAAAAATTACAATGGAAGCAGGAGGCTCTTGGATCAATTCCATTTCTTCAGAAAAACTGTACACAGTGATATTCCCTAAAATTAGCAAGAACCTAATAACAGGATAAACTTTCTTAGAAAACCACTGGCAAAATGTATTTCTCCCATACAGGTCTGATATTTGTTTGTTTTATTTGTCAATACATGCATATATCTCGTGACAAAAACCATTCTTTGGCACTGTAAGGGAGTACCAACTTTTCTAGTCTTGGTTGAAATAAGGTAGTTGTTGCTTAATTAAAGTGAATAATGAAAAATTAATGTTGAAAGTTCCTTAGTCCAGTTCAGGAAAAGAAGTATTACAGAGCGTGTTCATTAAAACACCCACCACCACCACAAGTAAACAATGTAAATCAGTAAATCATAAGTAAACTATGTAAATCTATGTAAAACTATGTAAACTATGGAAATCAGAAAAATGCATTCATAAAAACTGTAACTCAGATGAATGCTATTGTCCAATCAATGAATGTCATTTAAAAGGTATCTCCAGGAATATTACATTACCAACCTTATCTCAGCTCTGAGGCAAAGCCCAATAATTAAAGACCAGATGAATCATAATTATTTAGTTATTTCATAACTTAAAGACCTGTAAACATGGATGTTTACAAACCATGGTCTGCACTGCTGTACCAAGATACATTATGTTTTGTGCTATGAACTCTAAGCTAGACTATGGCAATCAAAACTTTTTAACCTTTAGAAGATCAATCTGTGTGAAAAAAACCAGACCTTATACTGAGGTCTATGGAGATATTCTGACCTCTGAAGAATTTCTAGAAGTAAAGCTGCAAATTTACTTGTTCATTAATTTCTACATGTCTCTCTTTTATTCTCCATTTAACCTTCTTCTGGTTTATCCCTTTCCTGTGTGTCAGGTTTAATTTTTTAAAGTATTCTGGAGAGGACAGAACTAGGACCTGGAGGTTATTCTATACCACCTCATACCATTGCCAGGGCAGGGGAAAGGGACTCTCTTCCAGGGATAATGTTTTCCATCTGGTTTAGAAAAACGGGGCAGAGGGAACCATCCAGCACTGTCTATTATCATTCATTTTCTGTGACAATAGTTTCTTTTCTTATACCCTCCATTGTTAGTATTGTTGCTGTTCCTGTTTGTTTTCTTATCTCATTGCTGTTTCCAGTAAATTCCTCTTATCTCAACCCATGATCTTTGCCTTTTATGCCCTCTCTGTCTTATCACAAAGGGGAGGAAATGTGGGAGTGAGAGAGAGTGGCAGTGTGGTTTGGAGAGTCAGTGGGGACCCTGAACTAGGAGGACAAGTCCTAAACCACAACACTCTGCCAACCTCCATCACTTATTGCCCCTTTTTCAATCTACAATCTTTCTGTTTTTCCTCCTATGCCTTGTAGTTTTTCCAACCTGTTCTCTCTTCCCATTCTCTTCACCATAGTTGCTTTTCTTCTGGTGTTGTCTCACAGGACCTGTCCTCAACTCCTCTAATTTTATGTTTCACTTTGCAAGAAAGGAGACAGACATAGTTTTGCATTCTTCTCTTCCTCCTTCCATCTTTTTGTCAAGTTCTGAGTAACCAAAATACTTTAGACTGTTAAAAAAACCCCCGAAAATAATGCATTCACGACCATGCTGCTATTTAAAATTAGGGAAATGTGTAATACTTTGCTAATGTGAATTCTTAATCAAGACATCTACAGAGGGAGAGGTGTTCTTGATTATTCTCTGATCTTCCAGTAACTTTTCAAAGGTAGTCAGGTCTGGATGTGGCCATCATGTGAATGAATCAGGTGGTGTGCAGCAGATCAACTTTCCCTCCCTCTCAGGTAACTTAAAAGAGACTGGCAGACAATACCAACTGTAGGTTAGACAATTAAAGAGAAGACTTATGATCCCGTTCCAGAAGCATTTCCAGTAACTCTATTCTATTGCAAATAACCATAACCCAGAAAACACACATGGAAGTTTTAGAGCATGGGACTTCTGGAGGGGAAAAAATAATAATAATAAAAAAAATCCATGTCCTTATCTTTAAATATTACTTCTCATGAGTCCCCATTATTCATTAGTTGAAATTACTTTTATATTTACAGACACTTCTCAATACATCATTACTGGAGGTTCAGAACTGTTTAATCATATTTTTATATATGGAACTTTTAAAAGTATTTTTATGTTTTAGCTGCCCACATTAGGCATTGAGACTTTTCCATGTTTAATTTCAGCTGGAAAGTACTTTTAAATGCTCAAAGCAAAATTAATTCATCTGGGGTTTTTTTTGTTTTGTTTTGATGTTGGCTTTTGTTGTTATTCTGTTGTTTTTCCATTTGACTTCACAGCACAGGAGAATAATGCATATTATTCTCTAAATACATTATTTGCCAAGGTTCTTATTGCTGTGATCAAGAACCCAAAGTGGAGGACAATCTCTCTTGCTCTCAAAGATTTGGAGAATTTTGGAGCCACAGTAAACTGGCCCTGAAACCAAACGACTTCTAGTCTCAGTTATCCCCAAGGACCTAACACTTGCTTTTCCAGTGGGAGGTAATTAGAATTCCCTAAAGTAAGTGAATAAATGAAGAAGTTTTTACTCTAGCTGTTAAAGATAGCTAGATTATAATCAAAGAACTACACATGAGGTTTTAACACAGGTTTTAAATCTATAAACTGCTCTAGAAAATGAAGCAAACAGAGTAACACAGCTAGACAACTACTCATCTCAGAAGTATATCCTATTGTCTGTATTTTAAACCTTAACACTAACAAGGTGCAAAGCATTTCCTAAATGCTACAGCAACAAAGATTTTGATTTATTTTGTATGCATAACAAAAATGAAGAAACCTTTTTGAATTCTTAAGAAGATAGAGGAAGCACAGAAAATGTCAAATTAGTAGTGACAAGCCAGGATCAATATGTCCTGAAAGAAGGGGAAACAACACATTGTTCAAGTGTTGAAAAGATAAGAACTATCAAAGAGCCCACATTTCTTTGTGTTAGCAGCAATTTAAAAACCGACCAAACGCTAACCGAATGATTCAGGCTTTTTTACAATTAAACCCAACAAAAGCTATTAGCCAAGATCCAACTTAGTAACAAATCTAGAGATTTCGCAGTTGTAAATTGTCAAAAAACATGAGCAATGCCCAGACTAACAATGGTAGCCTACCACACAACTTCTATCTCCATCAAAAATCACAAGACTTTTGTTGTATAATTTTGATTAATTCTGTACATTGCAGATGGCCAATATCTTGTGAAAGAAAATAACATGTACTGGAAATGTGGGAAAGAAGAATTGGAAAAGACCTCTAAGATGTTCAATTCCAACCACTAACCCAGCACTGCCAAGTCCACCATTAAACCACGTCCCTAAGTGCTACATCTACACATCTTTTCAATACTTCAGGGATGGTGACTCCACCACTTCCCTGGGCAGGCTGTTCAATACTTGACAATCCTTTTCATGAATAATTTTTTCCTAATATCCAGTCTAAACTTCCCCTGCTGCAGCTTGAGGCTATTTCCTGTTGTCCTGTTACTTGTTACTTGGAGAAGAGACTGATCCCCCACTTGCTACAGCCTCCTTTCAGGTGGTTGTAGAGTGAAAAGTTCTCCCCTGAGCCTTCTGTTCTACAGACTGAACATCTCCATAATCCTCAGCCAGTCCTTGTAAGACTTGGGCTCCAGGCTCTCCAGTTCTGGTTATTCCTAGGAGATGTGTCTGCATAGTTAAAATTCAGCCAGGTGTGGGGCAGAATAAAGTACCTCTGTAATTCTGCAAACACATGCTGTATACCACAGCGGCTTAAATCTTGAGCTGACCAAATGTAATTACACAAGTTTACATCTTCAAGTTTAATCAAGATGTTGTGTTCAATGACAAGACAATGACAAGAAAGAAGGTGCTTTAAGATCTTCTGGAAGGGTGTTTTCTTAGTTCTATGGTTTTGTACTCTACTAAAAACATCAAACAAACTGAGAACTAAATAAACTAATTCCACTTGTAAGTATTCAATTTTACTAAGCAATGCTTTACTGTACACACCTGTATATGTAAAATTTACACTAAAAAGACTGTATTTATCTTTCATTTATCTTGCAGGACCCATGTTCAAAGTTTGTTGTTGCCTAAGCAACCATGGATAAAAAGCAATGAAAGCAAAATATTTCACTGAACATCCTACATAGCTTTAGATACTTTTGGTATTCTTAGTTGTGCCTACAGATATGGAATCTTCAATTCTAATCTTTGCAGGTAGGTGAAAAATGACTGCCAATTCAATTTTATTTGAAAACCTAAACCCCAGTAACCTGAGAAGAGTAGCAGAGCCTAGCAATTAGCTGTCAGATGATGGATGTCCTGTGCATGACATGACTTGCAGTGACCTTCAGCAACTCCCCTTAACTCATTTTTATTTTGAGTGAACAAATTTTTTTCATGCCTACCCTGTTCATAAAAAGATCTGTGACACAGGTGACACAATACTGTTCTTTTAAAGTGCTAAAACATAAACTCACCATGCAATGCATTAACCACGACATCTGAAATACACAAATAAAAAAGAACGTACTTCATGTTTGACTCACTTATTTGACACTCACTCTTATGGTTACACCATAACACTATAAATCTCTAAGGGAGATGATGGGATAAAAGGAGAGAAATTTTTTTTTTATAATTTAGACACATTTTTTTCTTACAAAAACTCAGTACACTTCAAACACAACAGAATTAATACAGCAAGTCTGGCTGAAGCAACACATATTCACCAATATTTAAGAGACACAGGCAGGAAACAGCTTACTCATTGAGTCACACTTCTCAGATCAGCATGGGTAAAAAAAATCTATTGCAACAGGAGTTTACAGTTCTGCACTGGTGTCAAAGATAGTCAGGTCTAACTTTCTGAAGTGCAGAAATGCTTCAAGACACAATATCCATGAAACTAAAGAACAGAAATGTTGGATTTAGTCTCTTTCTTCCTCTGATGAGCCACATGTACACATTTTATTATTAAAATAGGAAAAAAACCCCAAAACCCAAAGCAGAAGCAGAGCTAGGAGAATAAACTGTTCCCATGGATTTCAAAATAATTTTAATTCCTCAGTACATGAGGGGACTCATCCCCATCCTTTGGCAATATGGAGTATCAGAATAGCTCAGCACAGCTAACTTACCCAAACCACTACAGCTAATTGTGGTGCAGTAACCAATATACATACTAAGAACATCTCTTGTTCCATTAAATTTTCTATCGTGAGGATCAAAAGTACCTGCTGCTAAGCTGTATTTACTTATGTACCTTCTTGGAGGAAAATAAGGATACGAGCAACTGGCAGATCTCTTTTACTAATCACATTGAGATGAAGATGAACACCTCTGGCCCAGTGACTTTGTCCATAGCTAGTGCTTATAAAACCTGAATTTGTCCAAATTGACATATGCTGACTCCTCTGCACTTTTGAAGAACAAAATACACCTCCTTTCACTTCCTACACCCTTAGATTCTGCCTGAGCTAGATTACGTTCTGTGACTGCTTTGGAATTATCAGAGCAGCTCCACTTCTGGCAAAATATGTGACAATACTGCTGCATGGTTACAATTTTTATCAATGGTGTCTCTAAATGCATCTACAGAGACTCTAGATGGGCCAGAAAACTAAGCAAAAGAGCATACTGTCTGCATCACTATTCCCACCTCTGCCAGCAATGAAAAACTGACAGTTACACACCAAGGAACAAAAAACCCCAGCACAAAAAGGCAAACAATTAGTAAAACCACTGTTAAGGATGAACAGGGGGATAGGGCCCATCTCTCATTATTCAGTGCTATCTGGAGGACAGTACGACCCAGTAGCAGATGCACGGATGAAAGTCTGAAACTAGAGGCAGATCAAATGCTCATGAGATTAAAGATGCATGGAGAGATCTGAGCTAATATAAAAAGAGGGGACAAGGCTGTTTTTGCTCTTCAGTATAATAATTAATTTACTTGAGTTAGCTCTTAAGCTAAAACACCATGGGCCAGTGTATATGACTGTTACCAGCTCAGTGTGACAAAAAACCCAAGAGTATGAACACCAGTAATTGACTTTTTCTTCAGTCAAGTAATGGGTACAGGTGAAAAGTGTACCACTTGTTAGAAGCAAATTAATTTATTATGCTGTAGATCGCCATTGAAAGTGGACTGAGGAATTGCAATGTAAATAATAGTACTTTAGGCTGAAAAAATAAAAAATTACCCTCTACTAGCTCAAGTATTGATGTGTAAAAGTGTGAAATCGTTACCCAAAGAAAGTCAGGAATCTGTGGCTCTATTCTCCACTGACAAAATACTTTATTAATGAGATTTTATCAGTAACGGGGGAAAAACAGCAAATGTATTCCAGGGAGCATTGTTGCTTCCTCTAGAAAAGCTCAGATGCCATTTTGTACTTCGAAAGGTACCGCGGCAGATCAAATGTAACACTTAGGTATTTGCAAACACAGTGGAAAAAGAACCGAGAAAACGGGCATTTCAGACCAAAACCCTGAGCCTAAGGGTTACCGAGAAAACCCAAGTTTCTTTCTCCATGCATAACCACGGTCCCAAGCGCCCCCCCTCCCCCCCAACAGGATGTCTCCGCGGCGCTGCCCCTCACAGCCTTATAATCACTACAGCACGCTGGGCACACTCCAGACCAGGACTGACCCTCGCTCCCGCCGGGAAGGAGCGGGATGTGCGCAGTGAGACCCGCACAGGCAGCTAGGGTACCGGTGCCGCGTCAGGCGCGATCACTGCCCTGCGCATTGGCCGCAGCAGCGGCCCCTCAGGCCCTGCCCTGGGACGCCCTTCCCCCCGCCGCTCCCCTCCCCCGGCCGCGCAACAGACTCCTCCGCCTGAAACCCGACACCGGGGCCTCCTGCTCTGCCGCCGGTCTGGGGCCCCGCGCGGCCCTGCGGGAAGCCAGGAGTGGATTACAGCTGGAGGCGGCTTTAGCTCCTGGCTGCAGCGTGGCATGGCCAGGCCATTTCGCAGCTGCCGGCGGTGGCGCGGTGCTCCGCTCCGAGGGCTCTGGCGATCCATCCCGGAGAGTAGCGTCCGCCCGGCTGCAGGGGCGGCTTCAGCAGCTGTTGTGTCCTTGCAGCGCCCCAGCCGGCTCAAACCGGCTCAAACCGGCCCAAGCCGGATTTACTTTCCTGTTCCCCAGCATTCTCCCGCCTCCTCCTCTCCCCGCCTTGCACTGGTTTCCTTCTCAGAAGCACTGCAAAGTTTGCTGCCCTGCGGCTTCCCCACAGCCCGGCACGGCCCCCCATGACTGCTCTGTGCCTGTGGGGCTGCTGCTGCTGCTCCTGAATCTTATGTATGTTGTCTCTCTGTCATGGCTTCCTAACGACATTTCTATTTCCTCCACAGTGAAGGAAGTACTTTATTTTGAACATTTGGGGTTTTTCCACTTGTGGAGGAAATAAGCAGAACAAGCTTTTCTGGTTTTGGTGAAAGCTGCCTCTCTGCAGAGAACTGGCTGCATCCCGGGTGCTTCCTGTCCCTTGTTCCCCTGCAGTTGTGTGCAGCTTTCATTCTTGCCTGCCCCATTCTTGGATGCAACTTTTTGCTTCCCTGCTACAGGACCCTAGCTGCTCTGTTCCTTTTTATCACAGCCCTACAAACAGTGTGTCTGCATTGCCAGCTGCCACCATGGCAAAGAAAGGCTGCCCTGTGCCTGCCCATTTTCCCCACTGACTCCCGTTAGTACAGGAGACAAACCTGGGTTAACCCTTCCCCTTCTGCTCCATGGAGATATCAGGGAGATCAGCACACCCTGTCTACGTCAGCCCATCACCATGGAGAACAGTGCTGCTTCTTTTCCTCCTACCAACACATTCGCCATTTTTGCAGATTAAAGGAAATGAGCCTATTGCATGTTGAAGAGGATCTTGTCTGGAAGTTTGACCTACATTTCCTCCAGCAGCATCTGGAGCAGAAGATGCATGTCTCACCCTGGAGGTGCTGTGGGATGTGTCTCTCAGCTGTATGGAGGCAGTGGCTGGCACAACTACTCTGTGGCTGAGTGGTATTGTCAGGCATGATTTTATGCCATACTGGAGTGGTATATTTGTGTGAGTTTTAGGCAGCTCTGCTGCACTTCTGCCAGTTTCGATGCAAAGTTTGTTTTTAGATCTCCATGCTTCTAAAGGCATTGAGATCGCAATGGTACACACCTGAGCAGGAGGAGTAGGTATATATGTATGCCACTCACTTTCCTGCCTTTCGCTTCATCTCTAGTTGAGTAGATGTAGCAGGCAGCAACTGCTCAAGATATTCCCCACTTTCACCTGTGCTAACTTTGGTATTTGTCAGACACCTCCTAAGCCAATTTAGTTCACTGACATTCTAGATGCTACTTCCATTCTCCAAGGGAAATGTTCTGCCAGATCTGTGAGTTTGGCTGGCTCACCAGACATTGTAAATAGGTCAGCCGAGACTCTAATATCTTCATGCAGAAAAAGATGATTCTGTATTCACACAACTCATTTTATACAGTTTTTACAAACCTTGTATGTAAATTTAATTGATTAATGGCTTTCTTGCCAATTACTTTATTAGACAATTAAAGGTAGTTTACTTGTCCATCAAATCTCTCTATTCTTGGATTGTTTACATACTTTCTTTACTGATTTTTATGGGACAAATCCCTTGTTATTGCAGGTGCATTTGTTTTTCAACCCAAGAATAGGTTGTTGTGCTAACGAGTTCTCATACCAAGATTGTTTTTGCATGGGAACTTGCCAATTGGTTAACTACACTTAGAAGAGATGACAGGCTAGCTATTAATTTAATAGAGCAGGCCTGATTTTATGAGGCCTTTATGATTCTGCCTGTCACGACATCTCTCCTTTTTCATTAATTTGCTAACGTGTTGTGATGTTAAAACAATTTGCATCTTATTAAGGCTATTACTGGTTACCTATTGGATATGGAATTGTGATGGTTTTGGTTCGCTAATCCCAGGTTTCGGTACCATTTATGTGGTGGTTTTACGCTCGCCAAATTTGGTTTACCAACTGGGAGATAGGATTTGGGAGAAAAAGGCCAAACAGTCTCAATTTAAAAGTAAACAGATAGTTTATTAACACACACTAGAGAAAAAAAAGGAAAAAAATGAAACTTTCAAAACCCTTCTTTTCCCCCCACCAGTGTTCATTTTCTTACAAACAACATAGAGACAAAAGCTGTGATTTTTGGTCAGTTTCACCATTTGAATATAGTCTTTCATCACTTCTTGCTTTACCACGGAATCTTCCCCCCCCACAGACAACCTAATACAGTTCTCCTGTGGATCTTAACCCTCACAGAAACAGCCACCCGGAAAACCTGCTTCCACGTGGTCTCCTTCCATTAGCAGGCAAAGGGTACTTCTCAACGAATAGAAATGTCTTTTTCACTTCTTCAGTGGTGTAGGGGCTTCTCATTTCTCTCTGTTCAGGCATCTCATGGGACCACAAGAATCACAGATTTTAATGCAATGTTACTCAGTCCATCACAAACACCTTTGCTCAAAACTCCACAAATCACCTCCCCAAATACACATTCTTCCCATGATTTAAAGGATAATCTACCTAGAGTTCATTTCCGTAGATTAAATGAGAAAGTTCAGCCAGCAAGCAACTTCTCCAACCTTCCTCTAATTAGTCTTTCACTCTCTCTCCACTGACTCTCCATGCTTGGTTTTTTCTATGTTCACTCTGTATCTCTTCTCTCACTGGGAAAAGCTAAGTCTTAAAGGCTTCATGTTACCAAGAAAAGGTTGAATCTGCCCAGGTCCTCTTCTCTCCTGGCTGCGGCAGACTCCAAGACCAAGGCTGTGCGGATGGGGGAGGAGAGGGACAAGAGAGGAACTCATTCCGAGAGAGATCGGAGCAACTCGGAGCAGCTCAGATCTCAGCTGCAGCCTCCACTCCCACCCNGAGCAACTCGGAGCAGCTCAGATCTCAGCTGCAGCCTCCACTCCCACCCCCGGCAGCCCATGAGGGCCCAGGGCATGGCCAGACCAGGGCCGGCTCCCCCCGACAGGGTGGGAGGCAGTGGGGCCTGACCAGCCCAGCCACCCCTCAGGGTGATGTTACCTTCTCCTTTGTCTGGAAGTGAAAAAGGGTCAAAATACCTGGGATCTCTGATTTAAGC
>VWYP01015344.1:0-11393 GCA_013400435.1 Pycnonotus jocosus
TATTATTCTCTCCAACGGAGATGAAGAGAAGAATTCTAATATTTATTCATAAGGCTAATAATTTTTTTCAAAGCATACATCTGCTATAAGCTGAAATGGCTATGAATGAGATGAATTTTGACTTTGTTTAGATATGCACGGTACTTATGTGGGAAAAGATGTATAAGCTTTTTGTTGTTTTATTAGTTCTTTTGGTCTTTGATGAAGTTTGTGATATAGAATGTGGAATACAAAACAAATTAAACCATATACAGATGATTTTTAAAAATAATGTATGCTCAAAAAAGAAATAAAATAATAAAAATGTCCATTACACACTGATATTTTCATTTAATTTTTACTCAGGCCATGTTCCAAAACTTATGCAAATTCCTCTGCACTTTGCAGAAAAATAAAATAAGGAATTTAGACTTGATATTAACTCTCCCAGAAGCTAAATTCTTTTAATAGCTTTTAATATAATTTAATATAATTTAATATAATTTAATGCTTTTGTGATACCTTAAAATTGTTCTATTTCACGTGAAACTGGTTGCAGTGCATCTTTTGATGGCTATTCCATGGTGTTTGAGCAATACTGGACTCTTTATGCCTCTACATGTTGGCAGTGGCACTAATTGACAACGTGGTTGTCAATGTGCTTAGCACAAAGGCAAAGCAAAAATGGACCTTGCAATTGTTTTAATTACTAACTCCATAAAAAGTCTATGCACAGCAGATATTTGTAGCTTCTTTGTGGTCCTCCCCCAAAAGGGGGTAAACACACTTGATGCAGTCAAGGAACACGAGGTCTTCGTTATCTAATCAAGCATGACAGTAGTCCTAGAAAAAACATGATTCAATTTTTCTCAGCAACCATATTGCTTACAAAGCATACAGCAGAATAACTGAGGGTGTGATATCTGTGAACACCCTTTGTGTTTTGCTCTTAGTTTGCAACTAAATAGAATGAAGATAAAAAGCTTGTATGAAGGATTTATGTAAATAATCATATTTGTTATTATAACTCCAAGTGATATTTGCTTCTGTGGCAATGAATGGTTATTTCTGTCTCCCTCCTCATACAATTATTTTCATTTGTGTTTTAAATCATCTCTTGGGATGCAGAATAAAAATTGACAACAGATTAACAGCATTAAGCTTTTTGAAGAAAAAGCCCTCATCTTGCACTAACAAGCTTCATTTCAAGATGTGCTTCTTCTTAATTTTAGTTAATAAGGACTAATGGCATCTCCCAGGAAAGGATGTATTGTGTCAACGTGCTTTTTAGAAATATTTATTGTATTTCTTCAGGACTACAGAAACAGTGCTCAGTCATGAAGGTTTCCACAGTCACAAAAAGATTTACGGCAAGGACAAGATTCTTATGAACACACAAGCAGGCACAGGGATAAAGCTATGCCTTATTCTGTATTATCCTTCTATATTCTCTTTCCTAGCTGATCCTTTTACTGGTTGCTGCAGTTGTGTTTTCTTTCCAGGAAAGAATATCTTCATCTGTACCTGATCACAGCCACGTTTTCCTTGCAGGACCACAGATATTGTGAAGAAGATGGTATGAATAAGAAGACTGTAGAGAAAAAAAATAAGAAAAAGACAACCATTTATAACTCAGGCTTTAAGCTGAAACCAAGCAAAACTAGATTTTTTTAATCCTTCCTGGGAGTGCTACAGACTTCCTCTGTGTTGCTGAAAAAAACTGTCACAATGCCTAGGCACAACAGGGCTAATTTGGTCTGTCATTCCCTAACTTCTAAATGTTTGATTTCTCAACCTTAATGTTCTTTTAATGTCTTTTGTATGCAGTGTACACATATATGGTTACCATTTATTATTAAAAATTGATAAAGCACTAGGTTTTAATGATATGCATGCTTAACTATGCATCCCTAATGTTCCCAATATAATTTTTAAATGGGATTCTGCATTCGGCAGTGTCATTCTTTAATCACCTAATATAAACAAGGATCCTCCCTTGTTTAACAATTGCAAGTGTGGGTCATTAGGCTCTTGAAAATGTGTGACTATAATTGCATGATTTTTTGTCCTAGGTATCAGGAGCCATAATCCTGACTAAATACTTTGTGTTGTATATCAGTTGCAGCTTTTTGGCCTGACAGGGTTGTGACTGCCTTGGTCCAACAAGCAGTCACATACCTTGCTGTTCATTGCAGGAATAGACCTGTTACTGAGATAACACTTATGCACTGCCCTTGTGAAAGGAGATTTTAATTTTCCATGAATACAATCCATAAGGTGCAGATGGTACCAAATAAAACATAATGAATTAGACTGATACCTTGATACTTGCAGGGTTAAAATATGGACAGACAAGCAATGAATAAGCAATGAATACAACATAAGATTTTATGTGCTGTTTGAGGAGTATAAAATCTCCAGAGGTGCTCTGTTGAACAGCCATATGTTGTTTTCTCACTTAAAGCTTGTGAAAATTTAAAAAAATTAATAAGATTACTAATATGAAAGACTAAGCCCAGAAATCTCCCTAGAATCTTGAGAGAAACAACTGACCGACAAATATGAGGAAAATATAAGCTGGGAATGGGGGGTGGGGGGAAGGGAGAGGGGGAAAAAGAGAACATCAGGCTTTGTGTTAGCTTTAAAAAGAGTTTCATTATTTGCCAATCAAATGGGCTTTTATCTGCACTAGATTTTTCAACTTTATATGCTTCTATTACTCCAAGATAGGTCATACTGAGGCTACTAAGTAGTGAAATGAGTTTTTTAAAAAAAGGAGCTGCATTTCTTTCCCTTCTCTATAAAATTTGAAATGGTTAAAGGCACCATGAAGAATTTCTACAATAAGCAAATATTTTTAGGATGAGCCAGTATCTCAGTTAAACACTTTTTGTCTTTGAGACCTGTATCATAGAATTGAGCTATATGTCAACATTCCTGACCTCCAGGTTTAGAAGAACATTTTAGCAAAATCTGTAAAACCGGTGCACTTATCTCTCCTAAAAATGGTGTAAAACACCTGAAGGCCTGTAGAAATCAATATGTCAACACAAATATTCCTATAAGTACTCTTGCATTCAGTACTACAATGCTGAGACTTTCAAGGATTAAATAACCACTGTCAGAGACATGGCGGTTCCAGACTTCTTGTTAAGACTTTTTGGGTTTTGGGGTTTTTTTCAGTGAAGGCACCTGTTTTTTTGGCCATTTCCCCAGAGTAGCACAGAAGCAATTGCCTCTATTTCTGTCAGATGACGAAGCTACAGATGGGCTGGTTTGTCCTCCTTGGGCATCACTTTAAGAGTAAAAATCTGAGTCCTCCTTTGCTTTATGACAATCTGATTGCTTTTCCCTACTCTCCTATAGGAGGAACATATATATATATTTATATAATTAATGAGAAGCATGGTGAGGTTTTCTTGTCTTTTAATCAACCTCTAAAGCTGTTGTATACACAGAGTCTAAAACTATTCAATTTACAATGGCAGCTCCCCTTCCAAAACAATCTGAAAAATAGACTCCATGCTTAAATGCTAGATCTCTCCATGACTGCTATATATTCTTTTCCCCAGCGAGACTTCTGGTAGGAAACTTTCATCCAATGGTAGGAGGAAAGATTTTGTACTGTCAGTAATTGTGCAGTAAGTATATGTGCACACTACATATAGTATACTATTATTAGTGATACTTATAAGTGTATCTCAGATAACTGAGATCTAGGTAAGAGATCAAAAAATATTTTAATAGGAAAACCTGATAGGAATGGCCCCAATTCTGAAGTCTCTTCCACAGTGGCAGGCTGCAGTGCTAACACAGTGGACTTTCACAGTATCTTTCCCAAAGAAGAAGAACATCACCTGCATAGAAGAAAAGTTTGAGGCTGCAGACCAACACTGGGTTCTGTGTGGAAGCCATGGCCTCCAGAGTGAAACTGCAAACACATCTCAGCAGAACAAGTATGTGGCCTGAAATGTCAGCCTCTTTATATAAACTCTTCCATCCCTGTAAGGAGATACATTTGTTAAAATATAATTTGTTTGTTTAACTTATAAATGTTTGGGGCTATCTCATTTATACAGACAAATTTATCTCTGTTGGCTTTTGTCTTTTTTCCTAGTTAAGCTTTATCAAGTCTCTGACTGTGAAAGAGCTTCTAAAATAAAGACTAAACCTTTCTATTTCAGTCATTATCTTTCAATTAATACACTAGATTATATATATGCAATATGTAGAGTAAAAAACAATTGATGAGGAAAAAATCAAACAGGAGAAGAGCTGAAGAAAATGGATTGCATATTTGGTTAGGTTTCATAAGAAAAAGAAGTTTGAGCAGTTTTAATCAGCACCAGGTGAGTGACAGTGGGGTTTTTTTACTTTTGCATATATTGCACTTTTATTTTTTTGTAGTGATAAAAAGTGTGTACATATGTGTAGAAAGACTTATATAAATGATGAACACTTATTTTTGGTCAGATAACAAAAAAAAAATTTCATATTTCCACATAATTTAGATTTCAGTGGCTATTTTTAATCAACATAAATAAATAAAATTTCTTGAGATATCTGAATCATCTATCTGACCAATCTACTTTATCACTTTAAGCAGAAGGACTGTAAAATTAATATTGTGTATTCAGAATACAGTATTTATACAAAATAGAGTATTTAAACCTACTGATTATCTTTTCAGCTGTTCTAGATTACTGTTCAGTTAATAAGATTTGATTCCTGACACTTGAATTTATATTTTTATTTGGTAATCGATAAAGTTTTGTTTGCTTTCATAATTCTCATTAAATAACCAGTGTAGAGCTAAATATTAAAAGCATTGCATCGTTGATTGCATTCAGTGTTGCCGATGCAAAATTCATGGAAAAAACCTTCATATTGAAAGATAGAGTTTTCATCTTTCAAAGAACCTGAGAATTTCATTGACAGAAAACTTCATGGATATGAGCAAGGAGAAGTGCAAAGTGGAAACAAGAAGTCTCCACATAGGCTGAGAGGCTTCCCTGCTGAAGAGGCCTGAGGGTCATGGTGGATTACAAGATTGCATCACTGGAGGTCTCTGTGAGGCAAAAACGTGACTGAATCAATCCATGGTTGGTGACACTGCTTTGATCTAGAGCTTGGATTAAATAAACTTCAGAAGTCCCATGAATACTAAGATTTTGTGGGGCAGAAGGAAGGGAGGGGAAGTAGTCTCTAATTTAAATATCATAAACTGATAGCAGTGGACAGCTGAGTAGTTTACCATTCATCCTGAACACAAGGGCCAATTTAAAGGTCTGTTAGAGTGCAATATTAGGAAACCTGGGCAAATTTCCATTTGTTATTTTGAACGTGTTCAGGTCCCATAAAACTCTGAAATTCCTTTAATTAACATGGTAGCAATATATTCTTAAAAGACCACATTACCTATGACACTGTTGAGCAGATGCAGGTTAATAAAATACTTTGATAAATCCCTTTTCACAATTTTGCAGTATGTAGACTTTGCATAACTGCAGTTTATTAGCCTGCCATAAAAACCTAAGAAATAAAATTTCCCAACTTTGTTACAAAAGCCACATATGCTACAACAGTTAAGAGCTTTCATGTGATTTATACAACTGGAAAGAAAAATACAAATCAGAGGCTTAAATGACATGCTTGTGTTTTGCTTAACATCTAATACATTTGTTTCACATTTTAGTAACATTTTAAATATGGTGCTGCAGTCCAAAAACTGTGCAGGGAAAAAGTACTTTTTGTTATATCAGTTTATTCTGGGATATCAAATCTTATTTGAATTCATATACTCATACAATCATTTAGGTTGGGATAAACCCAGTAAGATCTTTGAGGCCAGCCTCCTAAACCATATCTTTAAGAGCTGCAACAATGCATCTTTAAATACAGCCAGGGATGGTGACTCCGCTACTTTCCTGGGCACCCTGCTCCAATGCCTAACAGCATTTCATGGGAAGAAATCTTTCCTAATATCCATTCTAAACAACTCCAACTTCCTCAGTTGCTCCTCACAAGATTCACACTCCTAACCTTTCATCACATTTTTTGCCTTTTCCTGGACATGCTCCAGCACCTCGAAGTCCTTGTAGTGTAGGGCTCAAAGCTTAACATAGGATTTGACCTCCCATCTGGGGCCATAATCCTGTGTGTCTCTAAGAGGTGTAACAGGTCACTGATCATCTCCCTTTGGATTATCAGGACTTCATCCTGTTTCCCATCCCTGTCTTCCTGATTTACCTGTTCAAGGTGTCTGTAAAAAACAAATATATAGATGTTTCATTGTTTACTTGGTTTTTAAAAGTGCTGCAAAGCTGAAAAAGAGATAATAAAAAGTGCAATAAACTGAATTTTAAATTTCCATCTGTTTTGTGGCAAGGTGAACTAATTTTAGGCTATTATCTTTCAATCATTATGTCTTTCAATTAAATCACAGATACACCAGCAGTGTTGAAATGTCTTTTGGGATATTAACTTTATACAGTATGAACATTACTGTTAATTCTGTCTTAATACCAAGCAACTAAAAATATATGGCTTCTGACACTGTGTGCATCTAACTGTTCTGTTGTACAAAAGATTCAAAAATTACTTTCACAAAGACATTTACTGAGTGGTCAAATCCAAAGAACATTGCTGGGATTCATATTTATTGCAGACTTAAATTAAGATTTTACTTAACACTTTCTTTCTTGGGGATGCATCTGCCTCCTTATTCTGCCTCTTTAAATAACTGGAATAACGTAGAGATCTTGTCTTCATAACCAGAGCTTATTAGAAACTTTATTGTAAAAAGTGTCCTATCTGCTAGAAATAAGTCAAATAGGCCTGAGGTTGTACAAAGGATTATTTCTCTTTCCAGCTTTTGAATGGTACTTTACTGCTACCAACACCTCTGTTTTGTTAACAGCCAAGGCTCAGACAGTCTATAGTGGTGTAGCTCCAGATGGAAACTACATTCCATGCAGCAAATTTCTCCCCAGCCATCTTCCTTTCTCCCTGCCCTACAGTCAGGAGGAGAATTGGAAGGAAAAGATAAGCCTCCGAGCTTGAGAGAAGCATGGGTTAAATAGCTGAAACAAATGAAAATATACTACTACTGCTGCTAATACTACTGCTACTACTGCTTATTATTATTTTGATTATGGTTATGATGCCTTAAGTTTTAGCTTTCATGTTTTTCAGATTTTGTGTTGCTTAGGAGTGTAGTTTTGAGCCTCATATTGAGTGCCAGTAAGCTCTCTACACAGAGTATGTAGACAAAACAAATCCTTTTCCTGCTGAAGACCAAGGACAACTTTCAGCCCAACAACATAAACAATGATGGACTGAAGGGAGGAACAAGAAGGATGGAAACTCACAACCTGTGAGGAAGCTGTGATTGGACAATTAAACCTCAATATGCAAATGAACCCAAACTTATAAAAATGTAAGAACTCGTGACCAGTCGTCAATTTTGTGACCGTTTTGTGTCCACCCTGGGTGTAGCCCTGGTCAGGCTCCTGTCCTGCCCAAGGTGCATCCTGGAGGCCTTTCAATAAATACCTACTTTATTCTCTAGCTCTCTCTAGTCTCTGTTTCAGGTCAGCCTTCCCAAGGCACAAGTTGTGGTTATGATTGTGGTTATGGTTATGAAAAGGAGAGAAGAAGAGAGGAATAAGACCCAAGAAAATCAAGTGGTGCAAAATGGAATAGTTCTCACTGCCTGCTGACCAATGCCCAGCCCATCTCCAATTAGTCTCCAGTGCCTTCCAGCCACCTCCTCCAGTTTATATACTAGGCATGGTGTTCTGTGGTATAGAATATCCCTCTGGCCAGTTTGGGTCACCTGCCCTCATTGTGCTTCCCCACAGCTTCTTGTGCATCTGCTCATTGGGAGATATAGGAATGAAAAGTCCTTGGAGTAAGCACTGCTTAACAACTAAAATATCAGTATGTTATCAACATTATTCTCATATTAAATTCAAAATACAGCATTGTACCAATTGGGAAAATTAACTATATGCCACCCAAAACCAAGACAGTCTCTCATGATGTCAAGCTTTTCAACTCTGAAAAGGTTCTTCCCAGTGTTGCAGAACTAATAGAGAATTTGAACAGAATTTTTCTCTGAAGCAATCTTACTTACAAGTCTTAATTCTGGATTAAATTGATGCTGCTATTGAAAATTTTATTCCTGGAGGTGTTCAGCAATCTTCTTTAATCTTTCTTTGACTATAAACTGATATTTTGGATCTAACCTGGCTTCTTAGTTAAGTATAAAGATGTCTTGATCATATTACATGTGCACTTCAAATGAAATGTATTCAAGTAACACAAACACTGACATGTGAAAACATTGTTTCCGAGCACTGTCATGGAGTGCTTTTGTAGCCTTGAGACTGTAATTACAATGTTACAAAGCTATGCACACAAAGTAACAGTGGTTGACATTTTCGTTACTGACATTCTGTTATTCAGGTGAAAAGTCTATAGAAAAAACCCTTTTTCCTTCTCATAGTCTCTACTCCGGTGGATATTCAGAGGTTGTTGGACTCTTACTTCCAACTTGGGGAATGATCTCTAACCATAAAAAACAATTAACAGCAAAATATGACTAAAGTATAAGTCTGACTCACACATTGGGTAGCACTAGGGCAGCTCAAAACAAAGGCCGTAATGTGAAACATCAGGACTGAAAATGTGAAACACAGTGTTTGACTCTCCTGTATATCATACAGTCATATTTGTCTATGAAACTGTGTCTAAACCTAAATGTTATTCAAACAAACAGTGTCTAGATTCCTGTCCTTTTCTGTTGATGAAATTGTTTGACTGACTGGTGATTGATTGTACATTGCATATGTGTAACATTTCTCTCTTTTCTCTGATCCACACAATTCTATAGCAGTGTTTTGTTTTGTTTTGTTTTGTTTTGTTTTGTTTTTTGTAATTAAGAGCTGCTAATGCAAGATAAATGTGACTGAGCCAGATGGATTCTGGCCATCTCTTTTTGCTGGCTGCTATACAAGTCTTATTTGAAGCTGTACTTTCTCCTGCTGCCTTGTCCTTGAATGCTGATGTTTGGAGGTAGCCAACAGGCAACTCGAGTCACTTCGTCTTCCCTATTTCCTAGTGAGAGATTGAACGAGGTTGTTCACAGGACCTTCAGAAGTAGGCTGGCATAAAGAGAAGTCTGTGGTACTTTTCCTTCTTTCTGGCTTCTTCTTTTCAAACTGAAAAGTGAATTATTTTCAAACTTTCCAGTGAATTATTTAAACTGACACAAGTTTATTTTTTTAAGGGGAATAAAAATACTTCTGCTTATATATCTGCCCCATGTTGGTCTTTTCCTCAAGACATTTGCTTTTGGCCACTTTCAGAGATGATGTACTGGGATAAATGGACCTCTAGTCTCACCCACAGCAGCTTTTCTACTGTTCTTACTGAAATATCAGCAGCAGAGTTTTAAGCCCTTAAAAAAAAAAAATTGACAAATTTTACTTTTACTGTTATTGCACAGACACAACAAAACATTGCGTAAACTTCCTGAGTAGAAGGCTTAATTGAGATCTATTTTGGGGAAAATGGCATGAATTTTGGTGCACTGCAGAGATTGTCATTGAGATTTGGCTTCCTCTTAACAATCTTACAATCTTTGTGCTTAGGTTATGTAGTACAGCTTTGATTTGAAATTAATTGTTTTGAAATACAAAATTTGCTACATTTTAAGTTTCTAGGTACTCTCAGAGGACTGTAAACATGATCTTTTTCCATACCCAAGTGATTAAAGATTAATAATGCTCATGCAGTTAATAAAAATTAAATTGAGGTTTAGCAAAAAGCACACATAAAACCAGTAAATTGTCTATCACTGTGAATGATATGTTCCTTCATTAGATTCACTAGACTATGATCTCTTGACATTTATTTTAAGGTTGTGTCTTCCTACTCATTTGATATTTATTTAGAAAAGAAGTCCCAACTTGAATAGTACTTTCTCCTCCTGGATGTACAGTAAAACTAAATACAAAGTTGATTTTCCCTGTTTCATACAGTTCCATTTCTAGTCTTTATAACCCTGAAAACATCTTGATTAAAAAAAAAATCAAAAAAGCAAGTAGGGCTTCATATTGAGGTTTTTTAGCAAGTATTTGTGAACAAGAGGTGCATATGCACAACAATGATATGGCTCCAATGACAAGAACATGCTTCTCTTTTAGAGAATTAATGTCAGTAAGGAAAATCAGTTTCTGTTTCAGTGTTTACTATTTTAATACAGGCAAAGTACTTAGCTCTCATTTTAAGTGTAGGAGTTAGTATAATGGCTGAACATTAAAAAAATTAAGTTTTAGGAATGTTGCTAATGTAACTAATGGATATTCATTACTCACAATGCACTTATTCAGAAAATGAATTCTGTACAAGCTGAGATCATAATGAACCTAATAAACTGTCCTGATATAGTAGTTGAACCTCTGAGCTACATCAATAGGCAGTGGAAACACAACTATATACTTCCTGTTTCATATGGAAAAGAATTAACCCTCAGAGTCCTGACAAAAAGTCACGGACCATATTTAACAGAGAGTGCTGCTAAGGTGCTGGGTCTTGTCTTGTTGGATAACTTACAGTTTAAGCTGATCTGCCAAGACAAGTGGGAAAACCCCATAAACCCCAGAAATTTGCAAGTTAAAACCAATTTATTTTCCTTTTAGTATTTTTCCAAGGAAAATGAAGAGCAACAAAACTGGTGAAAGGGCTTGGAAAAACGTCCTATGAGGAATCATTGAGGGGTCTGGGTTTCTCTCCTTTGGAGAAAAGGAGGTTCAGGGGTAACCTCATCTATCTTTACAGATGCACTTCTCTCCTCCTTGTCTTTTTACTAGACATGGGAATAAGACAAAACTGTGTCAGGGAATGTTCAGGCTTTACACAAGAAACCATTTCTTTATTAAGAGACTGGTGGAACGCTGGGACAGGCTTCCTAGAGAGGTGGTCAGTGTCCCAAACCTGTCAGTGTTTAAGAGACATTTGGACAGCAGCCTTAAGAACATGGTTTAACTCTTGGTCAGGTCTGAAGTGATTAGGCAGTTGAAACAGACATTTGTTGCAGGTCCTTTCTATTAAACTATTCTATTCTGTTCTCTCCTCTTCTGAATCAATCATTACGATTTGAATGAAGCTTTCCCATTAATGTTTTTTTCTTTGCTAGCAAGAAGTTCCCTAACTCTAATTAATTATTTGTGCCAAAAATGTTAAATGATAAGTGAACTAAGAACATTTTTCCCCTAAACAGTGAATTGAAAAAAAAAATCTGTACACAAAATAATTTTTTATCTGTTGGGATGATCCACAACGCTTTGTAAGAATTCAATATTAGAGTTATCCATTCCCTCAAACAATGATTTACATGTGTATATATA
>VWYP01015344.1:12394-26752 GCA_013400435.1 Pycnonotus jocosus
AGAGTTAAAAGAATAAAGCTGGTATTTATTAAAAAGGCCTTCAAAGGATACGCCTTGGGCAGTACAAGAGCCTGGCCAAGGCTACACCAACATGGACGACAGGTTACGAGTTTTCACACTTTTATAAATTTTGGTCCATTTACATACTGGGTTTAATTGTCCAATTACAGCAAATGGGACAAAAAAGTCCCATCTTCCCAGTTTGCTCTCCTTAATTTGCTTTTGTTTATACTTTTTTAGGCCTGAAGATGCAATGGTGACCTTGGTTCTCTGGCTGGAAAAGGATTATTTTGTCTAACTGCACTGTGAAGAGAACTTGCTAACACTTTATATGAAGTTCAGAGTTATATACCAATGTAGTACAGAATCTGGAAAATATGAAAGCTAAAACTTAAGGCATCACACTGACTCTCAGCCCTCATTCAGATGGTACTTGAAGGATATTAAAGTAAAAATCTGGAAGATATTCTTCCAGCTGTGGTGCCTGACAAAGCCGGAGGCAAGTTTCTGCATAAGCTCACCAGGCAGTGATGCTGACAAGTCCAGAGGTACCTTTGAGTCTACTATATAATTTTACTCCTGCCTGGTTTCGCTTTATGTCTTATTATTTTATCCTTTTTTTAAAAAAAGAAAATTATTCTTATTTTGCTTTGGAAATATTTCACCCTCTTCTTCATTTTAGGAATAGATTCTGTGGAGTTTGTCCTGACTTCTGGAAAGGATACTTTCATGCTCCCATCCTGCCTCTATAAAGCTTTTCTATAAAGCTTTTCTTACTTTTTCTAAATTATAGTTTGATGTGTGTTCCTCTGCCATCCTAGCAGTCTTTGAGAACCATGAGTAGCTGTTGAAGAGCTGTTTTTCTGTGAAACATACTAGAGTCTCATCAAAAAATAAAAAACAAATAGCAACAAAAAAGTAGCAGAAAGCGGAGTCCATAAAAAAAGAGAAGGCAAAGAATATGTTGTACTAATTTCCCTTCAAATTATACTCATTTAATTACATACATAAATATAGGCATGAAGATAACATATTAATGTACCAAAATATTTTTATTCATCTTAGTCATTCACAAGCCATTAACATAGTCTGATTGCTCTGTGTCCTTTAGAGTGTCCCTAGTCAAAGTGTGACTCCTGGTGTATTCTACACTGCTTGACTGTAAACAAATTAATCAAGTATGTTTCTGCTATCCTTTTAAGACATTCTCTTAGCTACAGAAAGGAAATGAAAACATGCAAAATGAGATGCTTTGTAATTAACAACAATACCTTTGTTTGGTTTCAATATCTTATTCATCTCAAACACAAAAAAACCCTTATACAATATTTAACAGTTTCTGAATTGCAAGGCAAGGAAACCTTGCCAAATGCTGCAACAATATTTATCCAATTCAAGTATTGCATGACCTTCAGTATCATGTTATTTCAAAAAAATCCTGTAAGATAAGGATATATGGAATTATCTTTTTAAGGTGTCAATTAAGGCTAAGTAATTTATACATTTAATAGCTTTAAAAGCTAAGTAATTTGGAAAAGCCCTTGTTACTGAGGTTGTGGAAGATTAGTTTACATATCAATTTACCTGTTCCTTTTGATAGTGCTCTTTATTTTTATTTCAGAGAATGGAAAAGATAAAATCCTTTTTTCATTGAAGAGAGTGTCAGCCCCTCACATGTTCTAATTAGCTAGAATTTCATTGGAGTTTTTATTTTCTCTTTTTCTAAAATTACTTAACATCTAAAAAAAAGTATGCCAGTACTCTTTATTTAGCCCCTTAAACATTCTCAGTTAGTGTGTTTGTCATGCTTCTAATACCAAAGCATAAATAAAGATGGTATTTGTATTAAAAAACCCCTGTTATTTCATCTCAGTGCCTCTGTAAATTGGTAGCTTTCTTTCCTTCTTATTTTGCTCATACTTGCATATAAATTGCACACAAAGTCCAAATGGCATTGCAGTGTGAACACGCTCATATTTTGCAATATATAATTAACCACTGCATAAAACATTGATTACATGAAAACATTAGATACAAAATTTTGCTCAATTTATTCATCAGGCAGAACAAAATCTTCCAAAAGAGAGTGCCAAGATAAATACAGAAAAATAAAAACAAAACTCCAAACCAAAACCAAAAAAGAAAACTTCTTAAATTAAGATTTTTAAAATATTTTAAATTTAATAAATTACCAGGAAAAGAAAGAAAGTCTCACGAAAAAAAATGTAAAACCCAGAATTATTTATTTATTTAATTAGTTAGTTAGTTAATTGCTGCATAACATTATCAAATGTTTCTGGACAGCTATCAAACATTCTCTTTTAACAAAGCCAACAATTATCAGGCACATGTGCTTGGATATAACATAGGATTCCCTATGTCTTTTCTGCATCCTTCTCTAGTTAAAAAAGTTGCGTGGACAGTCTTTTCACAGCACCTGCTTCCCAGAATTCTTAGTTCAGCTCTGGTGGTATCCAGACTGCTCCCCATAGTTCATGTATTTGTGAACTTTTGGCTTTGAAATGTCATTGTTCATATGAACCTCTTGTGATGACGATCCAAAACTGAGTGGTGGCTGATACACCAGAGGGTTGTGCTGCTGTCCAGAGGGACCTCACCAGGATGGAGAAAAGGAGTGACAGGAACCAGTAAATGCTGGGGCCAATGAGCTGGAAAGCAGCAAGAAAAAGGACCTGGGGGTTCCTAGTGGACAGTAGTTGAGCATGAGCCAGCAATGTATTCTTCCATGTGTTAAAGAACTGTAATGGTATCTTGAGCTGCACCAAGAGGAGCATTGTCAGCAGGCTGCTGGATTCTTACCCTTTACTCAGCACTGGCATACTCTGTCCAGTTCTGGGCTCCTCAGTAAAAGAGACACCTGAATATACCATAGAGAGTTCAACAAACCATCAAAGAGAAGGGACTGCAGCAGCTCTTTTATAAGGAAAGATTGAGAGGCCTGGGATTTTTTAGGCTGGGGAAGAAAGAACATTCAGTGTGTGGGTATCTGAAAGGAGAGTGCAAAGAGAGAATAAAAGTGTTTCCAGTAGTGCACCGTGACAGGAACATCAGCAATGGAAGCACATGGAAACACAGGACCTCCAATGGACCATCAAGAAACACATTTTTACTGTGAGGGCTTCAGGGTCCTTCGCCCTGGAGTTACCCAAAAGCTGGATGTGGTCTTGAGCAAGTGGCTTTAGGTGACCTTGAGCACCATGGCTGGTTTTGACTCAAGACAGCTTGTTTATTACTATGTGTTTTGTTTGTTTTGGTTTTTGTTCCTCTTCTCATCTACTCTAACCTCTCTATGCCATCTTGACATCTAATTTACATCTTCAAGCAGGCCAATAAATGACTGCTCCAAATGACATATATGGATCAGCCTGTGTTGTGGTGAACCCAGCATTTCCCTCTGTATCCAGTTCGCATGCCCATCCTTGGAAAAATCTTTCAAGTAGCTTTGTGAAGCTCCAAATTTGCTTCAAAAAGTTATTTATCTTTTGCCTAGTTCTTAGTAATGTTTCAAGTAAAACTTCTCTTGTAGCAATTAAAAAGTTTTAGCTGTCATACCTAACAACTTTATCTTAAAGGTTTACAGGAGAGAAAAATATTTCAATTCAAGAAAGTATAAAATTCATAAAAGTTTTTTTTTACTTTTTTCAGAACATAAAATGTCTCTATTTTAATCTTTTTCTTGGTGTACATTAGAAGACAATGGTTAGCTTAACAGAATTCTTATTTCAAAACTCTTTTGAAACATGCATCTTGAAATACTCATTAACATTCAAGCAATGTTTTCAGCACTGACAGGAGGTATACACAATATTTAGTTTCTTTGCAGTAGTTGTGTAAAATACTAAAGTACCTGTCATGAATTTATACTAAATAATTAATTTCTCTGTAAAATTCCAACAAGAGAGATTTTCAGTCTGTCTTTAGAATCTCTTCTATGTAGACAGGTTTATACCACACTGATATTGAGACAAATTACTGTTTGTGTCATTTCACACAAAAAAAAAAAAAAAAAAAAAAAAAAAAAAAAAAAAAAAGGTTTNAAAAAAAAAAGAAAAAAAGAAAAAAAAAAGAATGTTTACTAGTTGTGCTACTGTTATCTATCCCCCCATCTGAGTATGAGGGTTGTCATTCTCATTCCTCTCCTCCTGGTTTACATCCAGCTTTCTAGGGTGACAAGTTCCTACAATAAGCATCTTTCAAAGAGATATTCAAGTAAAATAGCTTTGAAAGAATGTAGAAAAAGAAGCATCCATCCTCTACAACCCTTTTTTCCATATATATGTACATATACATATTGCTTATGGATGAAGTAATATTCAATAGTAGTCGTACCCAGCCTTCTTGTATTTTCGAAGGAAAAAGAAAAGTGAAGAGGTATGTTTACTCTCTGCTTTTCACTCTTCCCCTGTTCCAAGTTTTGAGTTGTTCTTTATTTGTCATGAGGATCAAAGAACTGGAATGTCAGAAAAGTAAATCAGTCGACATTTCTCAAAGGGCTCTGAGTGCACCAGGGGAGTAAGAGAACGAATATCACGAGCAGAGAAGAAAGATCTGAAAATGGACGGGTTTTCTTATGAGAGGAAAAAGCGCATTAAAAGGACAATATTCTGTGGATGAAAGATAGAAAGAGAGGAAGAACTGAGGTATTACAAATTTCTTTTTCCTGATCCTTGTTCTTTCTGGTTGGTTTGCTTTAAATGTGGTGTGAATAATCAAAGGTGAGCTAAACATTTTGCATCTAAACTACAAACTTGAAGTAAAATCTGGAATGAGAAACTGAGTAAACCAGGATGCAAAACATATTTTCCAGAGTCCATAAGACACAAAATCCCCACTTTCTAAAGAATGTTCAATTCACATTTACATATTCTAGGAACAGAATTATATATACACACATTCCTTCATTTCATAGTACTGAATGGAAGAAATGGTCTATTGGAAGAGGCCAAAGCACTTATCAGGAAAGAATATGTTGTTTCATACAACCTCTCCAGAAAAAGGCAGTCTCAGGTTTGAAAATGAAAACAAGAAAATCCTGCTTTCAGTGCAGAGAGCAGAAGGACGGTGAGAAAGAAAAGGTTGTAAGAGAGCAGTGACTGCGATCAAACATTCTTCTGGTGCAAACACAACATTTTTGAGAGAGAGACCATGTCACTGTAATTTTGATTTTGCACAAAAATGAGGCAAAACACTTTTGTTACTGAACGTTGCTGGCTGAATCACAGTTACAACCTACCTTTATCTTCCCAGGGTGCTCAGAGATACCTTCATGAGCTCACTAATACTGAGTGTTTCATGGACATCACACACTGATATATATTTTAAAAAGGGAAATAATTTGTCTCTCCACTCTTATTTCCCTATAAACCTCATATAGCACAACACTGAATTCAGATCTTGAGTGCCTGGATAAGTCAAATATCTTCAGCAGGAAGATTTCAATCAGAAAAAGTCCAGCAGTTTATTGACTTCCAGCCCCTGCTTTGACAATTGGCTCATTTTATATATGCATATATATATATATTTATATATATCTATGCACACACACAGATATATGTACAATTTTATAGCACAGTCTGCAGTCTAGATTTTATCTGAACAGCAAAGAAAGAGGCCTTGCAACTTGCAATCTGTGATAAAGAATGAGAAATAAGGAGGATTGTGTCTTCCAATCTTGCTGAGCCAATCTCTGTCACAAGCTCGTATATTGACATTGCTTTGCCAAGCAAGAAAATTGGGTAAGAAACAAGATGGAACAGAATAGCAGTTTAGACCTACATTTCCTAACTAAATAAAGGTGTGTAAACCCATAATCTAGTCCTATATGACATCTCTATGTACTATTATTGAACAGAATATTGTTAATTCAAATGTGATGAGAACATCTCTAAATCTATTGTGTGTGTTTTTGAATTTCAGCAGTGATAAATGCCGTGGTAAAACCAGACTAATTTAGAGACAGTTAAACTGTTTCAGCAAACTTATACCAGCAAAGAACCATGTGATACAAATCATGAATAGCCCAGTCTTGCATTTTATTGTTTTAGATAGTGTTTCTAATTTATTTTTCTAAAATTTATTTTAAAAGTAACTTTTATCTCGTTAGTTCCAGGACATCATTATCATGCTTGATATTTTCTGTAATTATGACCCATGCCATCAAAATTTTAAGGCCACCATTTTCAGTCTTGGAGAAGTTCACTGGCCACTAAAACAAATGTTGGATATCTTGTTAAGACAACAGATATTTTGGCAGGTCTAGCTCCTTCCCCGAGTGAATGGGAAGGGAAGACTCACCTGCAAAGACATCATAGATTGAAAGTCTTTGCTCAGCAATCTGCTGCTTTCATGTTTCCAGTCTGAGGAACATTACCAGGAGAGATCTTGTATCCCAATAGCTTTCGCTCTAGGCAAATGCATGAAAAAATTCATCAACTTTACTGAGAAAGAAAAGCTTTTAAGATCTAGAATATATTCACTAACAAAGTTTTGAGACACCCTCAAAAGCACGTGGGGACAGTTATTTCCATTGTAGCATGGATTCCATTCATCTTTTGGAAAACCTTTTCAGGATTTATTGGTGTAGTGCTGACTGTCCATCTGAATACCTAAAGTGCATTTTTGGATCTTAAACAGAATGTCCAATTCAGTTGTCAACATTTCCAGCATTCCTTGGCAATGTGTGTATGAATTTTGAATTTAAAAAGAGGGAGGAATTTTTAATTTGATAATTTTAGGTCACAGTGCAAGCATAAAAAGCAATGAGATCCTTTACTGCTACTACTGGTAGCAACTGTAATACAAGGTCTCCTGAGGAAATTATCTTTTTATTTGTAATATTGGACTATTTAATTTCTCTCTTTTAATCTATTTTTCCCCTTTTAGTTGCCTACATTAAATACAACACTGCTTCTTGAGCAATAAAATTTAGCCCATCTTTCTTACCTCAAAACATTTTTTACCTAAGATCATGTGCATTGTTTTCTAGTTTCATCTAAATTTTGAAGGCAAGTTTAAAAGGTGTTTCTGAAAGAAAAACTGAGAGATGCTAAGTTATCTGGTACACTGGCCAGGGGAGAAGACCATAAAAAATGTGATTGTATGCACATCTTCAGGTACATTACTGATGCACTGGAGATAGAAACAATTTAGATGTTGGTCTAATAGGCACAAGTGCATGTTCTGTGTAGTACTGAAATAATGAGACCTGATTTAAAAAAAAAAAAAAAAAGGCAACAAAAAACAAACCAAGGTACCATTAAAGAATGCTGGAAGACAAAATTTGCATGTTGATTAAATAACTGTACTTCACCCTTTCTGCCCTTGTTTTTCATTCCTTGCCATTTATCATTTGGAAGCTCTTTCCATTCAGTGCCAGCTGAACCTTCTTCATATGATAAAACAGATTATGCAGGACAGAAATCAAGTTTTTCATAACTAGCTTGTAACTAGCATCTTTTTTTTTTTTTTGTGGAAAGTAGGAGCCAGGCATGGGGCCTCCCAGCCCCTAGGAGTGCATCTCCACTGCCTGCTGGGGGCAGCCCCATGGCCAGATTTGTCTGCTGTGCAAAATGTAAGCCTCCAAGCAATATTTCATGTGAGGCCATTCTGGACCCTCTGAAGCCTCAGAGACCCTTGATATTTGAGCATGACATTGGGCATTGCTTTCTAGGTTAATTTTTATGCCCATATTTTATTTATAAGTTCTGGATTATCTAACTTATTGGTTTTTGTTTGTTTTTTTCTTCTCTAAATGTTATAGTTTCTATTTTTATATAATGAATACATATAATTAATAGAAGTAGTTATATATGAATTAAAAATATATAAAATCTAAATTAAATATATCATTTGCTTTTAATTGCAATTATTGTTAGCTCATTAACTTCTGTGTTGGTTAGTGTTTATCCAGTGTGTCTTTATGAGAAATACAAAGATTAGGCTATTGTGGTGTGACTAAGTTTTTATTAGCAGGTTCCCTTTACATCTTTTTTTGGCTTTTGGCTATTTCCACTGTTAAAGTAGTGCTCTGTTACATTACCTGATTTGGAGCTCAACCAGTACTCCTTCTCCTATGGATCTATCTAGACAAATTTTTATTTTGGTGACAACTTCTCATCTTTGATATGATATACTGGTCCTTTATTATCGAGACTTCCCAATAGATCTCCTTACTGCCAGCCTCCTTCTCAGTCTGCCAAGTAGGACACTCCTGCCTCATAAGTTTGAAGAATTGGCTGGAGCTGCTGCAGCAGTGTCTTCATGAGGGTTCCCAGAAATGTGCCTAAACTGGCAGCTTGTCCCATATGGGTACAGCTTCTGTATTGTACATTTTTTAAAATCCAATGTAACACTAGATAGATCTCAGATAAATGAACTGCTTTGCTTCCTGCTTGCCAGTTTTAGTGTTGTTACTTCATGGTTACTACAAATGCTGAGATAACACTAGGACTGTCTATGATAGCGTCAAGTCTGTGGGCGAATTAGTGATGTACAGAAATCAGGCTTGGCTGAAAAATGCACTGCCTTTTGCATATATTTATTGGTTCTCCCTCTCTCTCTGTCTTGCCTGTCTTCTTTTTCTGTCTTTGTCCTTCATCAGTAGCTGCTGATGGTTATATGCCCCTAGTCTGAGTCCTAATTGCTATGAAATGAGCAAGTGGGAGGCAGCAGAAGTGGCAGAAAAAGAAGGGAAACTGATTTATTTTGTGTAAAACTGAGTAAGCATTTGGCAGGGAAGAGTCCACACTGTTAAACTACTGAGTCATCAGCACACTCATGCTCTTTCTAGGGCTTCAGGTTTTGATGGTGACTGATGGATCAGGAGTTTGACTGAGAGCACCTTGAACTTCTCAGGTTCTATGTCATCACAACATCCTCATCTCTCTCCAGTTCTCCCCACTGGCAGTGCTGTGACTCACCAGGCAGCTCACAGGACACACAGTAAATCTAAACTGTAATTAGCGCACAAGTGGGAAACTCAGTTTGGACCACAATGAACATCTGGCCATGTCCATAAAACATTTGTGCACCTTGGAGCTGCTGGGCTAATTCTGATGAAGAGACTGGAGCTGGGGTTACAAGGCCACAGCCAAAGACAGTGCACTTGCAGTTATGCAGATACACCTGCACTTCATCTTCCCAAATGATGCCCAGAGGCTGCCAGAACAGTCATCCTTTCACTTTTATGAGCAGTGAATTTACATTAAAAGGCATTTAAATAAAGGCTGTAGATTACGCTTAAAAGATGTTGCTCCAATTTGAGACTTTATTATGGTGCTGTGGCATGGTGAAGTGACCCCACACATGATTGAGCTGAGGTGCCAACCTGCCCTAGAGTTCTGCTAATAAGGATTGGTGAGCCTGGAGGCAGCAATGTTGGCAGGAATGCTGATGAGCCTCGTTAGCAGTGTGCAGCTCATCTCCTTTGGAGAAAGGTACACGCCTGTGGGGAAGAGCTGGTAGCGAAGCCAGTCAAAGAGCTCTGCATCGAATAATTTATTTGGCTCACTTGGTCTACCATTGTAAACAAGTCTTGCTTTCTGTGAATAAACTCATTAGTCCCCTATTTTTAAATAATTACATTACACGTACACATTGGACCCAATATTTTTCCACAATTTTCTCTGTAAATTCATGCACAGAAATCTATTCCTTAACTGACATTATTTGCTCCATTAAAAGGATATGTCATACTTACATTTTTGAAGATTCCTGCCACGAATGAGGTACAATATCCACACTTCTTGTTACAGGAGTCATATGAGTCTTGCAGAAGTAGTCCTGTTGCTCCTTCCTGGTGGTGTGAGCTGACATACTCTCCTGTACTTGCAGCAGTGAAATGACTGCAAAGTGCATTTGGAAAGAACATATTCACATACTTAAATCTCTGTCTTTATCTAAGAATCTACAAGGGTGGAAGACAGCTGTTACAATTAGGAAAATGCAGACAGACTTCTCTGCATCCCCAGGGCTCCTCAGATTCAGGTTGGAAATGGCAGTGAGCTGGATCAGTTGCTCGGTGGTCTGTAACCCACCAGCCTCACTTATGTCTTGTCACTCTACTGGAGCACTTCAGTCCTGAGGAGAGGAGCACTGCTTCAGGATATTTTCCTGAGGGTTTTTAAGCCTGAGTGCTGCTGCTCTAGGCTACACAAAGAGGGCAAACATCTGAACAAATTCACACAAACGGAGGAGTTTGAACACACTCACATGAAAAGGTCCGTTTCTGTGGATTGATTTATTTAAGAATAAAGTGAAGTGGCCCAAATATTTCTGTGTAAATAGTTGGTTTCTTAATATGGTAGATGAACTGAAAGAAATGGAATAAAAATATTTGTGTGTAGAATTAAAAACTTCATTTCTGAGTTCATCACTTTCTTGAGTGCAGTTGGAATGTATTTCATTTTAAAACATCCCAAAGAGAAAACTCTGACAGCTTTTTATTTAAACCAAGAAAGAGTTTGGCACATATATGAATTTTTTAATGTAATATCCAGGTCTATTTAATTATTAAAAAAATCTTTAGAATAAAATCTCATATTTTCACCTGAAATTTCCCCACACCTTTCAAGAACTTTGTGTTCACTCCTAATTTTCTCATATAATGCCTGCTACCAATTGTGCTACAGAGGGTAGAGATTGTGTGTGGCCTCCCTTTCATTGCCTGAGGGCTTAACACCTATTCTGGTTACACAGATACAAGGTCTGTCCAAAGTGAGTCAAACTACTAAATGTATTCCATTAGTGATGGGAACAACTATAAAAGGGATAAGGAGCTAATGCTTCAGTGCAAATACAGTCTAAAATTGCATCTTCATCAGGATTTTTTGACCAGCTCTACTTATCGTGTGCTTATGGTTTTGTAGGAAAAAACCCAAACCCTTTAAACCAGAGTAGAGCCTAACAGTTCTCCTACTGAAATAATTTATAAAACTGGAACTGATTGGTAATCTATTAGTCTCTATTTCTCAAACTTATAACAGGACCTTATTTTACCAAGATCCTTTTAAACTGTGACTCCCCTCTCAGGCTGGTAACGTCCATCCATTTGCTGATCCTGGTGTAGTGGAAACATTTTGGAGGAATAGTTCTTTAAAGAAGGAGCAGAGCAATTTCAGGCAGATGCCTTTCTCTCAAAAAAAGGAGCTATTATTATTTGGCCTAAAACTTTTTCTATTTGCATGTGTCAGTTTAAACAGCCTTTTCCCCCTGTTTTTTGCTCCTCTAAAAACTTTCACCTTCTATATTAATTTTTAAAGCTTGCTTGATATATTTTTCCTCTTTGCTGTTCATCTGTTATTAGTAGCTAATAATACTAATAACACTAATAACACTACTACTAGTAATGCTGTTCCTGTGCACCCCCCCCAGATGTTTAGATAGATCAGGTTTTGAAAGTTCAACTTCAAATGTGAACATTACTGATGATCTATGCCAATATATTTTATCAACATTTCCCTTCTTATGATTATATTTGAGATAATCTTTGGAGGGAAACTTATTTACATAATTCTATTTCCACCTGCACTACATTAATAGCTAATTTTTTTGCAAAAGCAATTTCCTAGTCTGTGGTCAACCACAATAAAGTGTTCCATGTCTTAAATATTTCCAGCAAAGTAAAGAAATCTGTAGTCACAGGAAGAAATTGACACTACAGAAAATCAGTCACATTATTATTGCATTTTCTATGTGATCTTATTCCTGTATTGTTTGCATTTATTTTCCTTACAATGATTTTCCATATCAGAAATCTCTTGTATTCACATTTCACCATGCCACAATATTTACTTCAATGTATTTGGGATCAGAGTGACTCAGCTGGCAGGTAACAGTCCTGAGTGCTCCTCAGCCTCTCAGCTATATAAACCATGTCCAGATCTCCAAAATCTTGTGCTTCTCAAGGCATGGTGCATAGCAGGGTGCACATCTTGAACACTGGACTTTGCATCCTCTTTACTTTTTGCAGGCAAGAAAAAAAAAATCTTCCTATCAGGACAAGCTGTTCTTTTATTCTCCAAAATTGTAATCTGTGTTCCTGGCTTGGGAAAATTGCAAAATATATCTTCTTCTAAGAAGAGTTTCATGTTTCCCAAGTTTTCTTCTGTAGGCAGAAAAACAAGTCATGGGAGCCATCTTTTCTGCTGTTTTGGACAAGCAGAGTAATAGGACAGAATGAAAATGGATAGTTTAGTTCTACTATGTTGCAGACAATGAACTCTACAGTAAATTGACCATGAAGACAACACCAAAATAACAGGAGGGAGTAAAACATTACTTGGAAATATTTGCTATAATTTTACAAAAAAAAACCCCTCAAAAATATCACATAAACAAAGCTGCCTTCAAATCAAAAAAATGGATGTCAAAGTCTTTATTAAAATAGATGTCAACTAAATTAATTTGAAAAAATAACCTATTAATTAATAGAAGCAGAAATAGAAAGTAAACTGAACAACATTAGACTAAATGTTGATTGTTTAATTCACAGAATGATTTAAAAAAAAAAGAAAAAAGAAAAAGTGAAATTTTTTTCACTTTCATTCCATGTAGCAAAGTGAATGTTACTGTACTGTCCTTTTAAACCTCCAGTGGTTTTTTTTTTCCTCCAAGTTTGCTCAGAAATCTTAGTGTTAGACTCACTTTTTATATAACAACAGAGTATAAGGGAAAAAACGGCTATATATATTCATCTTACAGTAGAATCATTACTTAAATGTTAGAGCATTAGGCAAAACTCTTCTGTTTCCTCATCATGTCCTGCCACTGGAATGCCATCACTGGTGTGATTTTTAGTGTTGTCCAGTGCTGGGTCAGTAGATGGACTTGATGATACTTGCAGGTCACTTCCAACTCGAGATGTTTTATGATTCTTTGCCAGAAGACCTTTCACATCAGTAGTAAACCATATTCCAGCCTGTCCTGTCTTCTAAACATCAAACCAGTAAGGCAGTTCATGTATGCAGCTACATAAACTGGAAGGTTTTGTCTACACAAAGGATTTTTTCATTCCAAGATCAAGAAGAAATTTTTGAATACAGAAAATTAAATGTCTTTATGTGATAATGATATTTTAAAATTTTCCCCTCTTGATCTCATTTTGTGACACTCTTGTGGATGCTTTTCATTATTTACACTTCAAATCATGGTATTAGCAAAAAGATCACTGAGAGAAGTAGTGGTTTAGGCATTGTCATGAGTAAGAAGGTCAGATTCAGACTGCTAAGTTGAAGTATGCAAAACAAATTCTAATAACAACATTTAAAAATACTTCAAGTACAGATACTACACAGCTGAAATGAAATAAAAGCCCCAATACTACTACTACTACTACTACTACTACTACTACTACTAATGTAATTACAATAGTGATAGTAATAATATTTGGAATATTTGGAATATTTGGGTTTTGGCTCACTTTTTTTTTCAAGTGAGCCAAAGCTAGACAGGTTTCTGCCCCTTATTTTAGAGAAATCAGCCTTTGGGTCTTAAAACAGCTAAGACCTAGCAGATATAATTGAGGATGCTACAGTTTAGAGCTGTATTTAGATGTTATCAAGATTTGTTAGTTTTACTGCTTTTTATACTTTAACAAAAATCTTAAAATTCCACAGTAGTTCAGTTGATGCTTCTTATACAAAACAGTTGATATTTTTTTTAGTTGTTCAGATAATGATATGTGAAATCTAAAAAAAAAAATTTTTCTTCCTTTAATGACCACTATCAGCTGATATTAGAAGACCAAGTAGGTAGACTTTGAATCTAAGTTGTTAAAATGTGAAAAACTAGCATTCACAGAGGAAATTATACATAGGTTTCCTAACATATTATAAGGGGTAACCCTCAATTATTCTATTGTTTTACAACAAAATTTCTACTAAGTTTTGCATTCATTGTATCACAAGGGTTCTAGAACACCTCTTTGCCTACAAAGGATGCTAGTATGGTGATATTTGCTTTTTTGGCAAAAGAATTTTTATAAATTCATTCAGTGATGTAAAATGAAACACAGTGAGGGGGCTGAGAGGCTGGGCTCTGCTTCTTTTAGTTAATACAATTTCTTTCTCTAACTGTAAAGAAACCTTGTCCAGAATTAACACAATCAGACTTGAAAGCAGTGTAGACATCTATTTAATTTCTAAGTGCGCAAGGCATTACTTTTGCCTTTTGCATAAACTTCAGAACAGCTGAATGGCCTATTTTATTTGTTTACTGCATCCTGTGTTTTGAATTAAGATATCTGTAAAATCTTCTCTACATCGTCAGCATATCTGTTGAAGAGTGTTTTCAGACCAGGATTTCCTAATCAAATTTATGGCATCTGTCAAAATATGTTAT
>VWYP01015348.1:0-17100 GCA_013400435.1 Pycnonotus jocosus
GAGGGCCACGAGGATGGTGAAGGCTGTGGAGATGAAGCCTTATCAGAAGTGGCCTGATGTTGTGTCTGGGGAGGTTTAGGTTGGATATCAGGAAAAGGTTCTTTTGGGCACTGGAAGAGGCTCCCCAGGGCAGTGGTCACAGCACCAGCATGACAGAGTGCAAGAAGCTTTTGAACATTGCTCTCAGGAACATGGTGTGATTTCTGGGGCCAGGAATTTGACACTGATGATTCTTGTAATTCCCTTCCAACTCAGAATATTCTAAGATTCTCTGATACTGTGGTGTATTTTACATTAATATAGCTACCTTATGCCTTGTTTCCTTTAAACTTGATTATGTAATCTGTGACTGAAGCAAAAAGAAATTTTGAATTTCTTATTCTGAATCAGAAAGCACAGAGTAAATAAATATCACAAAGTTAATCTTGAAGAAAAAAATTATTACTGTTAATATGAACATGAAGAGCAAAAAGTAGGAATTTCATCAAATCACGAGTCACAATTTGCTTACTTTATTCAGCACATTTCAGTCACTCCAGAGGTCACAGTGCAACAATATCAGTAGTAACAGAAGTATGAAATATTTAGGCATTAGAAATGTGTCTGAGAAGCAAGCTGGTTAACTGTGTAGACTGCAAATGGAGAAACTGAGGAAGAAGACCTCTTGCAAGTCACCTGCAGGGAGGCATAGTTCATTCTGATAATACAGAGTAAAACCTCCCAGGCTCAGCTGCCATCTTCTTTCTACTGAAGCTCACACAGCACATAGAGAATTCCTCTATTAGCACAGGAAATACTTGTGTTAGTTTGTCAATTGTCAGATCTGTCCTTTGAGGACCAGGAGCTCAGCTCAGTGATCCTGATGGGTTCCTTCCAACTCAGCACATTCTATGGTTCCTATTCCTGGTGCTTTTACTGTGATTTGCTTTGAATTTTCTCTGCCACTGATCTTTTTGGCTTCCCAAGACCACCCATAATGAACTGTATTTCACAAGAGTAGAGGCACAAGAATCTGTGATTACAATTGATAGTTTTTGTTTGTGATCAAGTATTTGATGAACTTAAGCTTACATGACATTTTTTCCCAATAAACATTGCACCATGCTTCTCCAAATAGATTATCTCCATCCTGAATAAATGGAAACATTTGGATAGCACAAAATCAAGCAAGTCAAACTTTGTGATTAAGTTGCTTAATAATGTGCTGATGCAGACTAATACTCAAAAACCCTACCACTAGCTCTCTAAGGCTTCTAGCATTCCTGGATGTCTTCATTAATATCCAAGGCATGGTGAACAAAGAGCAGTTCAATAATGCTATTTTGGACAATGATGCAATTCAGTCAAAATTACACTTTTCTATTAGTTTGGCAGAGACTGAGACTCTTTTCCCTCAGTAGTTCCCAGGTATGTGATGTGCATGCTGCTGTACTGGCAGGCAGCAGCAGCACTGCCTGGAAAGCAGCTGAGAAAAGGTGGTTGACTGATCAGGAGTGTGACTGGGCTTTTATTGTTAGCATTCCATGGTGTCAGCATGAAATATGAATGCATTGTTTAAGATCCTTTTAAAAAATAATAATAAAGTTATTGGAGTTCCAACCAATCTAAAGGTGTTAAGCTTTCAAAGAAAGAGATCAAGCTTTTTTTTTTTTTAATAGTAAATGTGAAATTCAGATGGTCCACATCAGCAGTTTGCCAAAATTAGTACTGTGCATGAGAATGCTCTATGAGAACTTTATGCATTCACATTTGAGAAAAGAAATGTGGATAAAAAGGAAAATTGTTGCCTTGTTCAGACTCATGGTATTGTAAAAATCCCAAGGAGTTTTTGAGCATAATACATTTGGTACTGAGAAAGAAATACCAAAGAAGTTAGATTGGTTTGTAATAGAGCTGAGAATATTCACACATTTTGTGGAGTATGTATTTTACACATCATATAATTGGAAACAGAATTATAGGGTGAACTGCAAGTCATGGAAAAAAGAATTATAGTGATTTGAACATGCTGTAACTCTTTCTGAGGGTGAAAAGTAATAGAACTATCAAACTGAACAACAAAAAACCTGAATTTCTTGTATTGCAGTTAAAAAGAAACATTCAAGTTTTATTCTTAAACACAAATAACAAATTTTCAGAATGCACAGTTAAAAGAAGAAGAAGAAAAAAAGTCCCAGGTAAATTGAGTAAGTTGAAGTGCAAAACAGTTATGTATAGTTTTCAGGTTGTTCACAGTAAGAAATGGTGTAGCAGAACCTTAGAAAGAACATAAATATCCCTGGTGGGTGGGTAGGTGGGTCTCTGTAAATGTTTCCAAGAACAAGGATTGGCATGATTTAAAAGCATTTAATGAAAAAGAAAATGAAACAAAAGAACTGTGTTTAGTGTTACACATACATAGTTCCTGAAACTAAGTGTATAAAATATTATACAAAGCTTGACCAGTGAGTGTGTGTTTTGATCTTGTGTGTACTGCAAACAGGTTTTTTTTTTCACCAGTGTATTCAGGCACTGCATAGAATAGCTTCTGCTTGACTGAAGTGTATTTTTTAGATAGATTTCTGGTTTTCATTTGAAGACATCAAGAGGTAGAAAATGAATTGCTTTTCTTGGTAGGTTTTTCCTAATAGTTACTTTGAATTTTTCAAGCTTTGGCTTCCAGCTATGGAGTTGTATTAAGCCTTTTTGTGCTAGAGACCTGTAGAAACCCATATTTTTTCTCTTTGGAAGTGCTCGTAGACTGCTGTCAAGTCACCTTTCAAATTTTCTTTGATGAACTGAGCAGACTGACACCTCTGAACATTTTTACAAGCAGCAGTGAAATACATTTTTTTACCTCCCTCTGAATGGCTTGAAATCATTCTTTAAAATGCCAGCCCTCAATATTGTTTACCATCCTACCATTTTTTAGCTCATCACCCATAATTTTCTAATTCCTTAATGATTGATATGTTGTATAAGATAATCCCTAAATATAACTTCCAAGGAATCATAGTTATATTTATATTTGACTAATAACTTTTGCTTGAAAGCTGCTTTGGGCATATATCTCCTAATCCATTCTAAACTCAAATTAGTCTAGGCTTTGGCAACACTGTATAGTCGTAATAAAATCATCATAGAATGTCTTAGATTGGAAGGGACCTTAAAGATCATCCAGTTCCAACCCCCCTGTCATGGGCAGGGACATCTTCCACTATACCAGACTATTCAGAACTCCATCCAACCTGGCCTTAAATCCTTCCTGGGATGGGGCATCCATAGTTTTTTCTAAGCAACCTGTCCCAGTGCCTCACCACCCTCACAGGGAAGACTTTTTTTATTCTAATATTCAATCTAAAACTACTTTACAACTGGTATCTTGAGTTCCACAATAGGTAGGTGTCAGTATACCAAATTATTTTTTTCATTTTTTGTTTTTGTTTGCATCTGAGGATTTTCAGTATCATTCTTTTCTTTAGCAGGGCTTAAAGAGTCAAACACTCACTAATTGTATTTCCACAATACCTTATTGTCACCTGCATTTTTTAGCAGTATCCTAGATGTACCAGCAAATGTCATGATAATGATGCAACTCAGGATCACATATTGAGCTTTAAGAACAAAACAAGAAATATATTTAGACTGTAGGCTCATCTCTCCTAATATCTTAAACTCTTCAACAGCTTCTTATAAACAAATATCGAAGGAGTGAAGCAGAACAGAATGATCCTTTCCTTACATGTGCACTCAATGGCATTAGCAATTTCCTGAGGAATTGCATTCCAGATCACTGTGCTTAAAAGCCACTAATGGATTTATCATGCCTTTCCTAGAGACCTTAAATACCTGGCTTTTTTTGTGCTCGCTAAGATATTCCAACAGGTCACAGGAAAGGCTGTATTACTTTTTTCAGATTGTTAAAATGCAGTATTAATCCTTAATAAAGCTGTTATTCTTACTCAACAAAACATATTCTGGATTAACAATGCATTTATTTATGTTAGTATTTTTGGTAGTTTGGGGTTTTTTGTTAGTTTTGTTGTTTTTTTGTTGTTATTCCAGTGAGTGAGCAAGAGCCTTTCCCACTATGAATTTTGTTGTAGCTTTTAGGATTTTTAAAATCTTAAAGCTGCTGAAGGGACATGGGACTCCTGTACCCACAAAAACATTTATAATATATTTATAATTTTGCATTTATAATTGTCTTTGTGGCCTAGAAAGTCAAAACAAGGATAGTTTACCTTATCAGTCTCCTCACTCACTGTATCTTGTTGATACCTTCACTGCTGTAGGAAGAATTACTGATGGAACAAACAAGAATGGGTGCTTAAGGAGGGAAGAGGACAAATGGCACTCACAGAAAAATCTCTTGTTGCAAATGCAGCCTCAGACTTAGTCCACTCTGAAGCTTGGAATGAAAAGCAATAAAAAGAGACAACAGAGGATCTTACCCAGAGGCATCTCCCAGCAGTTTTATATTTTGACCAGTTGTTTCACAATGATGAGAATAGTACTACTTGAAGTTGACTAAAATTGTCCCCAGATCATCAAAAATAGGATCAGAACCACTGTAGTGATGGTGGTAAATCTTCCCAGGCTGCCCAACTAGTTTGTATGGACCTTTTGGGCCATTTAACAACCGTGGGATGAGGAGAGGGGGTAGGAAAGGCATGTGAAAGACAGGGAGAGCAGCTCTATCTGTGCCTTTTGATACAGCTGCTCCAGATGCTGATGCTCCACAGTGCTGTACAATCACCTCATACCTGTCAGCAGCTGGTTTCAAATTGAAGTTTTGGCACCCTTGACTTCACAAAGTGTCCTTAACTTCGTTTTGAAGAGTGACCATAAGCCCAGGCTTGAAATGAGAGCAGTGCTCCTAAATTAAGGTTTCTGAGCCTCCTGATGGTAGCAATCTGTTTATCGTTGCAGACCTGGAAAAATTAATCAATAACGTTTTCTTCAGCTGTATTGCTTTTCAAACTCATTCCAATTCTACTGGTAGACTTTACCCAGGATCAGGAATCTGTTGAAGCCTGGAAATGAAAAATTGGGTGCTCAGAGCTGCTTTCAGTTCTCTCTTATAACTTTTGCTAACTACAGCACTAATTTCATCCCTTGCTTTCTCAGATTTCAATTCCAAACCCAGCCTTCAGTGGGGTGGCAGAGTAAGAACTACACTAAAAATTAAAACTAAGGCACTTTTATCTCCTGATGTCAGCTGTTAGCTTTGCTCATCAGCCTGATAGGATTTAGCAATGGTTCGGGGCTGCACAGCTCCAGTCTCTCTAAACCTGAACATTAACCTCAGTTCTATCTCTTATCTTTTAATACAGACTTGACATCCACTTTTGCCTCTTCTGAAACTGAAAATAAGATATTCAAGTCATCTACTGGTTAATCAGCCAGTCTCTGTAGCTCTTACTTTCCTTGGGTTTTTCAGTCTTCATTTACATTGACAATACTTGCCGAGACTCTGATGTGTCCAAGTTATGTTTTAGCAGCATTGTTTGGTTTTATTTTGAAAAGTGGTTACTAATGTCTAGTGCTAATACTGTTTGTTTGCCTCCCATTAATATCCTTAATGAATTTTACAGTGGTTTAATCTCCCTTGTTTCATCCTTCAAGCTGAACCTCTTTTTGATAATGAATGGCTTTCCCAAGTTAAGGAATTACTATGTTCAATGCTTGCAGATTGCATTGAAAGGATGGCATTTTACGAACTTCTGTCAGCTTATTATTCACATGTCCTACTGTGCCATCTGTGCTTTGAGCTGATTTTTATTTCAGAAATTGATTTTTCTAAGAATTTTGAATGAGTAGGTTGGATTTTTCTGTGTTAGTCAACACCAAACCCCATAAAATCCACGGTGCCACCATTCAGTGACTTCCAACCCCGTAAGTGTTGTTGTCAGCACAGGAGGGGCTCAGAGATCAGCCATATCCAGCTCCATCCATAGGTGTAGCTCCTGCCCTGCCTGTTCCAAGCAGTCTCATGGATGCTGGGGACCTCTCTGCCCCCCAAGGTTGGTGGGAAATGCAAAGCACTGCATATATGGACACCCACATCTGTTCCTCAAAGCGAGTTACAGCACTTGCCCAAACTATAAGGAAAGTGCAACTTGCTATGGTCAAGTCAACATCAACATGGAGGTAAATCATAAAAAATATGCTTAGATTTTTTGAACCAATTGCATATTGGTTCAAATTGCAAATAGCCAACATTATCCAATAATAAAATCGTATTCAGAGGAATGTTGTGCCTTTAATCTGTTTAAACGTACCATTTCTACATTAAAAAAAAAAATCAGATAATGCCAATGAAAATAGGTATTTTCCCACTTTTGGGGAAAAAAAAGCCCCTAGATTTATAACTTTCTGTTTATATGTTTTTATATAATGTCATATTCATTAGTATTAAAACAGAGTGGGGATTTTTTTTCTGAGACAAAAAAAACCCCAGTAATTTTATCTGCAAACCAATTTAAGGGAACACCTGAAATGCTGGTGAATTGGAAGTGTTATCAATGTATGCTTTGAAATGTCAATGCCAAACTGTAATGAAGAAACATTATTTTAGCAAAATGAAGTAACATTACATGATCTAATGAGAGTTTCCCAATGAAGAAATGTCATTTTAGCATAAAGGATTATCACTTCCACTGTCAGCACTAGAAAGGAACTGAAAATCCTACTTTTGTAAGAAAAAAAAAGTGATTTTTCTCCAAAGGATTTTTCAGTTGCATTTCACAAAAAGTGTGAAGGAAGGTACTTGCAGTGCCAATAATGTGTAAAATCATGCAAAAATGGTTTCCTTTTTTTACCAAAAAGATATGTAATTTGAAGTATTAATATTTTTTTTTGATACAGAAGTCTATTTTATTCAAATAAGATATTTTCTTCTTGAAAACTTGACTGTAAAACATAATCTTTAATTTATGTTTGGAATGGGATTTTTTTTTTTTGTCATTGTGTGATTAATTTCTCATGTGCTTTAGTTCTTTCCTTCAGAGTGTTAGTATAGATGAAGAGAAAATGAAACATTCCTTGGAAATAATAAGTTGTCAGATTTTGCTTTTGTTTCCCGTGTGGCATATGGACATGTTTAAAACATAAACTAATACTGCTGGAGAATGCTTCTAGAATATAGATAGGTCAGACAAAAACATTTTCAAAACTAATTGAGTCCAAAGTGTGCGAAGATAAATGGTTCATTCTCAGATTTTATCTTCTGGAGATTCATAAATTCCACTAGCAAACACAAAGCTGTGTTGCAAAGGACTTTTTTTTTTTTAGCGGTATCTGTCAAGCCAAGAGATAGGAGTCTGATAACAAGACCAGTTACTCCAGTGCTGAAATGGAATGTTGGAAGCTGATTTTAGGTATTTATTTTCTGAAAGTCTTGACTCTGATATTAAACTTACTCTATACACATCTGCATACATGATAAAGAACTCTTCAGATAAATATCAGTACACATCAGGAATATTGAACTTACAGAAAAATCCCCACATGGTTTAATCTGTTATCATATAGTATTGCTGATGCTAAAACCATCAGACACAATTTTTTTGTGGGGCAGGGGGGAAAAACCCCACAATCTTCTTGAAATGAAGAAGAAGGTATAATATTAATATTACTACTAATCCAGTAATAGTGAACCAAGGAGGTATTTTCACTCCATACATGCTAAAGTATGATAAGCAGAAAAGGAAAGTCGAAGAAGGCATGCCCCTCTGGTTAAAAAATGTTAACAATTGATGAGGAGAAGACTGAAGTACTTAACAACTTTGTACCTCAATCTTCACTCTTTTCCCATCCTTCTCAAGTGGATGGGCAGCAGGATGGGGGCTAGAGGAGCAAAGTCTCTCTTACTGTAAGATAAGATCAGGTTTATGACCATGGGAGGAACATGAATATGGATAAAACCTAGTGATATGCATTCCCAGAGTCCTGGAGGAATTGGCAAATGTAGTTTTCAAGCCAGTCTCCATGATATTTGAAAACTCAAGGCAGTCAAGTGAAGTCAGGTTAGTGGAAACTGGGAAGATGGTACCCATCTCTAAAAAGGGTAAAAAGGAGGACCCTGGGAATGACCTGACCTCCATACCTGGGAAGATCATGGAGCAGACCCTCCTGGAAGCTGTGCTAAGACACACAGAGAACAGGGAGGTGATGTGAGACACCCAGCACAGCTTCACCAAGCACAAGTCCTGCCTGACCAACCCAGTGGCCTTCTGTGATGGGGTGACTCCATCAGTGGACAAGAGGAGGGCTTGCTGTAGGCAGATGTCAATGCTTACACACATCATTTTTCTGGAGTTCTGTAAAGACTTTGACATGGTCCCCCACAACATCCTTTTATCAAAATTGAATAGAAATAGTTTTGATGAGTTGATGATTATATGAATAAGATATCCTTAACTATATCCTCAATTTATCCCAAGAAAGTTTCCTTCATCGTTGAAAAACAGGGAAAAAATTCTGAAAATCATAAGTACATCCAATTTTTGCTTTAAGTATATATACTTTGTATCAACTACAGCATGACAGCCAATACCTTTGAAGGTCTCACAATGTTCCAGTTCACACATGGTCTGAAAGTATCCTAATTTGCAATTAACCTAAAAATGTATTCCCAGGCTACTACTGAATAATAGCAAAAAATTTCAAAGCTGCATTCAGGTGGTGTTTTGCCAGCTCAGACATTTTCTCCCAGATTCATTCAGCTGGTAGACAGTGGTATAAGATAGTTTATTTCCAAACAGGAGAGAATGATTTTCCTTCCTTTCTGTATATTTCTGATAATAGTCAAAAGAATAGGAACTCTACTCAACATAAATATTCAAGAGGCTGATTTTTTGGCAGTAGCAAAATTGGATCTAAATCACCAAAAAGGAAGTTTAAACAGATATGAGAAATTCTGTGTGGAGAATCCAAAACCACAGAGGATTATCATCTGTTGTGGTTGCTTATTTTAACTTTTTATTAGGTTTTGTTGTTTGGGGGGGTTTTTGTGTTTTGTTTTGGTTTGGTTTTGTTGGGGTTTGTTTGTTTGTTGGGTTTTTTAAACTTTTTTTAACTTTTTTTTTTTTTTAATTGGTAACTCATAGAACAGTTTTGGTTGGAAGGGACCTTGAAGATCATCTTGTTCCAGCCTCCCTGCCATGAGCAAGGACACCTTCCACTAGGTTATTCCAGTCAGGCCTCATGGTTTCCATAATTGACATGGACAGCTTATACTGGTCTTATCTGTAGCTTTGATGAAGGCAGCAGTAATTAGGACAAATGAAACAACAGGGAATACATAATTCAGTTCTTGGAAGTGTCTCAATTTACTTTGATAAATGGGATACAGAGAAAAGCCTGACTCGTCTGGAAATAAGAAGTGTGGTGAGAAATGCTAGATAAAGGTCTATAAAAGAATTGTAGTTTTATGCCACTGAAGTTGGGGTAAAATGACTGTGAGATATCAGCTATCTGTTCTTCATGTGCTGAAAGGCACTGTGTTTCTTACTGTTGTGGGGAAAGATCCTGAAAGATATGAAGGAGAAGTTATGAGAGAACTAAGAATAAAAGCATGTCAGGTCTGGGACTAATGAAACCTGGCATACAATTTAAAATACTCTTTCTTGTTGCAATATTGATTCATAAAGTGGATTTGGAGCTGACCAAGTTTTGATAAAATATGGAGATATAAGCAGTAAAAACACCTCATAGGTTGGTTGAGCTGTGATATGTTAGGGATCCACGACATCAGAGTCAAGAGTGGACTTGGATTCTTACTGGCACAGCCTTGTGCAAGCTGTGGGCAGAGAAACCCTGCACCCACACCTGTCCAGCCACAGTGTGGAGCAGGGAGCACAGGGCAATTCCAGGCTGGAAAGGATCTCAGGGGGTGCAGCTCCATCCTGCTGTGAGCAGCAGAATCAGCTCTGAGGTCAGACCAGGTTGTTCCTGAGGGTTTTATCCTGTTGGGCTGTCAAAATGCCCAGGATGAAGGATTCACAGCCTCTCCCAGTAATCAGCTCCATTCCATGACTGTCCTGTAGGAATCCTGCTGGAAAGTGTACTTGGCACTGGTGGGCTGTATTGGAAGGGAAAGGAAACAGGTAAAGGTTCTATATGGAACTGTTAGACACAGTGTTGCATGTAGGAATGTAAACCCAAAAGATGTGTTTGAAATACTGGCACACCTGCACATCCTGAGCAAAACAGGAGTGATGAGAATGCCTGCCCTTCCAAGGATTTACCATCCGCTATTAGCAAATGACTCCATCTGGTTTAATGCCAAGAGAGTGCCAAGAAAATAAAGGTTTATTCACCATCTGTCACTCCCACGTGTGTGCTTTTGAAGGTGCTTTTGAATTTGATGACACTGATTCACAGCTCAGTCCAGTACATGAGTCATCATGAAACTGAGGACTTGAAACATAAATAGCAAAATACAATATTAAGTTTTTATCTTGTGGAGTTTCAAGTGCTGAGGCCACTATTTTCCTGATAAGGAAAACTCCAGTTTGTGTGATACTTAGGATTAGTAAATAGCAGTATTATGACTGTATTTTATTCATTTATGGATACGCTGAACGCAAAGCAAGACAAAATAGGTAGCTTGGCATAGAAAATTGTGTCTTCAGAACCTGATCAGGATATTAACAGGGGGGATCTTGTGTTCTGTGAAACATCTACACACACTGCAATCTTAAATTTAAGAGAGAAAAATGAAGCTCCAAAATGGAGCTGCAGAAATTGCAAGTTCTGCTCAGCTATAGGAGGGTGTAGAACAAGGAAGAGCTTTTGTGCTGGACTTTAGCAGTTACAGTTAGAATCATAATCTTAAGTTATCCTGGATATCATCAAATAGAATTTTTTCTGAGAGTCCTTCCTCATCCTCTTATCACTAAGTACTGGCAAGAACATGTTCATAAGGCTTTTAGCAGCATATTACTCATTGTAGATCCCACTTGTTGAGTTGTGACTGCATCAATTATTTCAGCACAGTTAATGAGCTCTCTGATTGCGACTTTGATTCTGGTGTGTCATGTTCAAATTTAATGGAAGAACAGTCCTCGAGAATACAACTATATAAAGAGTATCCTGAATTTACATGGAATGGGTGTTTGATGGTGTTTAATGGACTTTCAGACAACTGCATCTCCTGTAAATAGTTTTGATTCCCCCAGCTGTTGTACTGTTTTTTCCTAATGATTGGGGTGAATAAGTTCAGCCATCATCAGACTTCAAATAAAGCTGAGTTAAAATCTGCAATGATGACATGGAGCACTGTTGGCTCTTTCCAGGGAATCCACTGGGGGTGAGCATGAAGGAGGGTTCTATTTAGCTGTCTAACTGTTCCATCCTAGGCCTTGCTCTTAAAAGCTTGCCAGTTCCATGTAGGATAAAGGAATCCCTATGGATTCATGAGACCCCAGAGAGGTTGTTTGCTCTCAGAGTCACAGCAATGAGAAGATATCTGTGCCCTGTGCACTATCCTGGTGGTCTCTCAGTCTTTCTCTTACTCTTCTGCATGACAGGATTCCATGCTAACAGTATGAAAGTACACTGCAGGCCCACTCATGTTCTGGTATGATGCTGGAGCCAGGTGGAATCTCTCAGAAGTCCCAGGAGATGGTCAGCAACTGTATCCTCAGGAAGGAATGCAAGTATGTGGGTGCAAGTGGTAGCCTGCAGAAGCTTGGTTAGGGACACGTGTGCAGCAGGGGATGCTGAGATCACTCTCATTTGACTTTGTGAATAGGAAATGGACACCTTCATTTCTGCCTAGACCCACACACCTTTTCACAGTACCAAAATGATCCAAAATTGAAGCAAGAGGCTTGAATACACTCTGGAGGGTTGGAGGACCATAAATATGCACAGGAGATGTGTGTGTATAAATTCACATGTACACAAACACGTGCGTGGTTATAATTGAAAGACACAACCTGCTTTTTGAATTCTACTTCTCCTGCCTTACTCCTAGGATAGGAAAGTCTAGGTCAAGTAGTTCCCGGTAGCCACAAGTATCTATGGGTGAAAATGCTATTTAAATAAAAGAGGAGCTGATGCTTAAGGCACTATATTTTAATTAGAAGCCTCAAAATGCCACCTTTGTTAATAATTTCATGTGACCTTGAGCAAACTGTACTTATCCTAAGTGAACAGTGCTTAATTTTACACACATTCCTCATCATGAAGTTTAACTGGACCATTTTAATGATCAGAGTGAAGAGAATTGTCATTGAACAGAGATGGGGTTAAACAGTTGCTCACAGCCTAAAGAAAAAAAGAAAAGGGTAATATTTGATAATATACTCTTAATGTCACATACCTGTGGCTTTCCATCTGCAAAGTGTGTGGATAAAGGGCTTTTTTTTTAATTTGTTTTGCCCAGTCAGACTCCAGTCCTGCTACTTACATCAGCCAAATGTATCCCTACATGGTTTAAAGATCTACTGATCTTGACTGATCAGTCAAGAAGTCCTTACAGGGTCAGGTGCTAATTTGTGAGCTCTTAGAAAATATATTTGGGATAGCAATTACTTAATATGTGTACAAGGCTAGACACTACAGCAGTGGAGCCATGACATCTGCATTTATAATTTTAATCTAGCTCTTACCTGCACAATATAATGAAATTCCAAACCACAAGTTTTGTTAAAAGAACAAACCAGTACAACAGTTAAAGTGAAATGAACCCCAGGTTGTTCTTCTAGCTAGATTAGCTATTGTAACCTGCTGGAGGCATATTTTCATCCCCCAAAGAGAGCAGTGATTCACTAGGGTCTGCAGAAGTCATGCCTTGAAGAAAATTGCCTGTCAAAAGAATAAGAGTATGTATTTTACTGTGTGGAATCTGGTTTACATTCTACAGGAGTTTCCCAGGACGTTCCCTTTGTAATTTTTGGACCTGAGTTAATGTAAAAACCTTTTAAAATTTGCATCTCAATTGAAGCCTTTAAATAGATGTTTAGACTTAACAGGAGGAAAGGCTAGGTTCTTGCAAAAAACACTTTATTGTTCTTTTGATGAATAGAAATGTGTATTTTCTTGACACTCTGGAACTTTCACAGAAAAAAAAAAAAAAAAGCCCACAAACGTTTGGGAAAACAGTTTCTTAAAGGGATGTTTGGTGATTTTTTTGAGTCCAGAGCAGTAGTTAATTTTGTTATTTCCCTGAGGAGGACGATTTGATGAAGTAGTTCTCAGAGGCAGTTGTAAAACTATTTTGTTGATGACATTACTCATTCTTCCCAAGTTTCCTGAAGCATGCCTTTTTGACCTATACACTTGTTCTTTCCTTCCTGCGGTTCTTGGAGGGATTTGTAATGCACAGTGTACATTTCAGGGGTAGGAAAAGTTGTCAGCTTCCAGATGAGGAAACATAATAACACTTCATCATATTATGTTTGGTAAGCACAAAGCTCCTAGGGAGATACAGCTAGCCCCATGAAGTACAAATGAAATATTTGGGATCATGCTAACCTGCAACTCCACAAAATACAGCCACTGCATAAGAAATAATACTTCCTGTGTAAATGTTCGAGTCTGCTTGTTTCATCAAATAAGAATAAAGGAAAAAAAGAAATTCAGAACGCCTCCAGCTTTGAGGAGCACTAGGAAGTGAGGGTACAAAACCAGACTGTTGCTGAGTTACCAGAAGGAATTATTAATTTAAGAAAGATGAAATTGTTAACATCTCAGTAAAAACACATGCTACTATAATATATACAGCAAGAAATAAAGCTCAAGAATAAGATCTAGACAGTTCAGTTCATCTTGGTGGAGTAAGTCATCACTGAATTATTTGTTTTAAATTTGGCAAATGAAACAATTTACTGTTGTGCACAACATTAAAAAAAAAAAAATCCAGTAAATTAAACACTCCAGTGTAGCATTGAAACCCCTGATACTGTTGAAGCACTGGAAAATGAGAAAGGGACATATAGTGAGCAAAAAGATTAGATATGTGTTACAAAATAATAGAAGTGTGTTAATGAAGACAAATTGTATAGTACAAGATTTTCAATTTCATAGTGCCCTTATGATGTTTCTCACTACTTAGCGGGATGTGCTACAGGCTTAGAACAAGTAATTAGATTTTTTTTTAGATTTATTTCCAGGCCTGTGTTTTCCCAGGGCTGTGCATTGCTTTATAATGCATTGCTTTGTAATGTATTGCTTTGCCCTATAACTCTTACTGGGGAAAAGTGTAATTATTTTAGTTTGGTCTCGCACTGGGGTCCCAGCATTCTCTGTCTTGCACTTCTTCTGCTTCTGCTTAATATATCAATATATCAATATATTACAGCTTTTTCATGGAAATGGGTTCTGGTAGTTTCTGTCAGTCTTCAAGCTTCGTGTCCCAACCATCCTGATCATCCTGTCTGAGATTTCTTTTCTGTAAAGTGTTTGAATCCATTATTTTATCAACGATGTCTATTGCTACTTTGATGATATTGTTAATGATTTTTAGAAGCTGCATTAAACCCAAATCTTAATGTGCACAAGAATAACAGAAGCAACCTGGACAGCCTGGGCAGTATCTGCAAAGCAGAGTCTGCTGCCTGAAAAATTCCAGGTATTTACATGTCCAAAGGTCAGTCTGAGATTCCCGAGGGAATCCCTAGGTGAGAAGAAAAAGAATTTCAAAACTGATTCATTGTGAAATAAATCACCCTGTGAGAGTTTTCCAAACGTCATACTCAATTCATGCAGTTGTGGTCTTTACTGCTGCCTGTAAAAGAAAATTGCTGTGAGGCTTCATGGGACATAAATAATTAAAAGCTGCTTTTATTGGCCAAGCCAAAGGCAGGGTTAAGTAGTCTTAAGTGTGTGCCCTGGTAATAGGTGAAAAACAGTTTCTGTGTGGAAAAAATGTAATTATTCTTCTTATTGATAAGACAAATATGCATATAAAAAAGAATTTTATTTCACCATTACTGCTGCTAATGTTATTTTAAAAATCATTTGTAGCTATCTGTATATGTCAAACAGTTTCTAATTTATAATCTTTTAGAGAACTTTTTCTTTTTTATTAGCAATTTGTTGACTTTTCAGCAAACTCTGACTCATTAAGCACAAAGAGAGATCATATTTCTCTGTTTTCTCGCCTCCCTAAAGAAGAATATTTGTAGAACAAGATGAGTGCTCCCAAAAGTGTGTGAGTCTCCATACCCCCAGATTTGCACTAGGCAAATCCCAGTGTCATTCAGTGTGACTGTGCTGTTCCTATCATCCCAGCTTTGCAGGGACATCACTCTGGGTGACAATTAAAGAGAAATATGAATTCAGGATTAACACATTGACTTGCAAGGTGCTTAGCTTTGTGTCCTGAATACATTTCTGACTTGCTAACCCATATATGCCATGGCAGATTTCCAAAACCTTTGCTGGGAATATACTTCTATTCAGTAAGACTTCTAAAAAACCTTTGAGTTTTTTTTTTCACCTGAATTCATTAAAGGCTTTAATGTCATCATATTTAGCATTTCTCTGTGTGTGTGTCTTTGCCTTTGAATCTCCCAGAAAGCCAATATGAATTAATCAGAATCATACCATGTACTACTTTCCTTAATCTTTTTTTTTCCTTTAGCTATCACAGAGGAGCACATCAGTTTTAATGTTATGTGACAGTGCTTTGGGGAATCTGCATTCAAGCACTATTTTCTTACAGTTATTCTTTTATTTCATCCACATTTCCCAAAATCTATTGTATGCCTTCAAGAAACCACAGTAGGCCTGTGCTAGTAGATATTTACACAAGACTCCAACCTGGCTTTCCTTCTAGGGAACAGAGAAAGAAATTTATTTTATGGTGTTTAAAGAGAAAATACATCCTTATGGTTTGGAAGCCTTACTATAAAATGGAGATTAAATTATTTTTGTAATTTCAGAGGTTGCATGAATTCCTTGTGCTGTGCTGTAGGATGTGTAGTTTTGGGAAGCAGGGAGAGAAATATTTATAATCAACCAGAAGCTCACACACTGATGAAAAATGATGTGTTGAAACCCCCTGGTTCTTTTCAGAAAGGACTGAAGGATACCTTTTTTTTTTTCCCCTGGAAATTTTTGGTTGCATACTATTTTCTTATCTCTTTTATCTTTTCTTTTCAACTAGAGACAATACTTTCTTTCATCACCACTGCCAAATTATATTCTTGCTGACTGCTTCTTTGCAGGCAACAAATTCCTTCTTGGCTGTGCTTCAAGAGAAGATGAAGCAATAGCTGTTCTTAAAGAGATTTGGGGCGATATAAAAAAATGACACCAAGTTCAAATCTTGTGATGTTTCTGTTAGAATAATAGTGTACCACCAAATAAATAGTGTAACACCAAATAAATGGCGTAATACTAAATAATAGTGTAATACTAAATAATAGAGTAAACTAAATGAGCCAAACATCATCAGCTACAGATTGAACTTTACAATCTGCATGCAGAGAGTGTATTTTGGTGTGCATTTTGTGTTAAGTCAGTGCTTTATAGACAATGGACCTGGTTAGTTCAACATTTCATAGATTGAGTTGTGCTCTTATAGCTTAGATCTTGCTGCCAAGTTCAACCAGAAGAGGTACTGCAAGTCAGTGGTGTTCACCACCCTGGAAGTAACATGTTAAAGGTTATATTGGTTACCATGTCAAAAGGCTGGGAGTCACAAAATGTCAGCTAACTCTGTGTAAGATCATGACAAAATTAATTAGGGCAAAGTATACTGGTTATGGCCCACTGCAAATGGCATTGTTGGGTGAGTTTAAACAATCACAGAGATAAAGATGACAAAGTGCAAAGCTATCAAATAATACTCTGTCATCCCTAAATTACTTCTACTCATGCTTGCTCTGGACAGGGATAGTGTCTGTTCTGTATTTCTCCTTCAATGACAGTTCATGTAGTAAAAGAAGTTGATTAAAAGTCAATTTATAGGCATTTTCTTATGCTTTTTAAAGATAATAAGGTACTCTGAAGTTAGACCATGTAGAGAAGATTCCAAGTTATATAATGCATATTCTTTGACAAGAGCCATCATCATTATAGTGTTTAAAGTAGAAAGAGAGTTTGGAAAACAAAGATTGTTTTTAAAGTAAAATGAGTGGTGCATAACTGCAGCTAAAAAAA
>VWYP01015360.1:0-14150 GCA_013400435.1 Pycnonotus jocosus
AGTGTTGAGACAGAATCAAAATTAAATTGGGTCCTCACAACCCCATACACACACACACTGTACAACATGGTGACTCACTATATCTTGTAGGTTTTCATTGCCAAGCTCTGAAACCCCAAGATTAGGTTAGGCATACCAAAGATAAATCTGCATTGAGTTGAAAATCTGGGCATAAAAATATTAAATGCAGCATACTGTCAGAAAATTCTAAATTTTCAAAAGAGAAATTCTACTAGTGAAACCTGATTTAGTGAAAGATGTCCCTGCTCATTAGAGTGGGGTCAGACTAAATAATTTTTAAGGGTCCTTTCCAAACCAAACCTTTTTATGATTCTACTACAATTTGACAGGGTTTTTGAAGACACTTCACTATATTCAATTAGAGATAATTACTACATGTAATTTAGGTTTCTACATGTTAGAGATGATTGGCCAGCAAGTTATCGAAAGCCTGTTTAAAGTAAGTTGCCTGTTTTGTGAAGAAATGAGATGGAAAAGCCTTATTGTCCATTGACAATTAAGAAGCCTAAGGCTTACTATGACAAGTTCAAGACCAGTGGCATAAATGAGTGAAATAGACCTGAAAAGGAAACCGCAAGGTAATAGTGAGATAATTCTTTTCTACTTGATAGGGAGAGGTCACATTACAGGAGCTGCTTTGTCCATTGTTCTGTTTATTGTGATAGCAAACCAAAAAGTGTAAATATGACTTTCTGTTTATGCATAAATTGTAACAGGTCAACAAGGACAAAGGAAAATAACTATGCAGTAGGAGAGGAAATCATAATTAGGTAGAGCATATGGGACATAGTTGCAAGACAGAAAGAAGATGAAAATGACAGAGCTCTTTTTGAAAAAGAAGGCCCCATAAATAAAAACAGATAGAGGATGGTTGTATTGGGATTGAAGGATCTGTGGGTTTAGCTTATGCAAAAAGCAAGGAGCAGAAGCTAGATTTCACAACACAAAATATTCAAGTAGAGAATGCAAGAGAGGTGAAAAATTGGAGACTGGTTTTAAAAATGTCTTGGTGTTTAGTGAAATAATGGGTGAAGGGAAATATAAGTAGTAAGTGGAGATGTAGAAAAAGTTAGTTTTAAAAGAATTTGGCTGGATATGAATGGGAAGAATGACACTATGAGTAAGAAACAGGTAGGAAGTTTATATTGGACTTGTATCAAAATACATACAACTGCACATGTGTTTGTAGACACAACACAGAAGTATAGCTACCCACAAAATAAATATTATATCATCTAACTTATATTTCAGAATTTTCTCCATAGTTGGAAGAGATTTTTTTTTTGTCTGTTTGCCTGAATTTTGGAGTAAACATTCTGGTTTTATCTAGTGTTCATAGTCAATAATAACATTTGGTAAGAAATTATTTCTATATTTCCTGAATGATTCACTTGTTATTAATGATTGTTTTCCAAACATCATGTATCACAATGCCCCACTGAACTCTTTGTGGATGCTCACTCTAAGGGATTGTTATTACTATCTTTGCAAAAGACTTTTTGTATACTGTTTTTGTTTGGCTGTTACCATTATCCCATTATTATACATTCACAAACATTTTCTTTAGCTTCTGATTTTGTGTTGATTGATTAGCTGTTTACTAAGAGATAAACTTCTAGTTTAGAATAAAAAAGTAATGATTATTTTGGAAGGCAATGCCCTCTGAGCTCTGATATAGAAGGATAAAAAAACCAAACAGTAATGATGGTCTGCCAAGTCCATAAACTCTGAACTAGAGTTTTAAAATAGTCGATAAGGACTGATTGAAGGATGTTGCAGTCAAGCTTTCAACAAGCTACTTTCTGAAGTGTCCTATTATTAAGTGACCTGATAGATGATTGCAAGGGGTCCTATTTGTTAGCTGTGTAATTTTTGCTAGCCCACTGAAAACATGGAATTTCACAGTTTAATTGGCAGTCTGCTGGTAAAAATCCCTTATTATCACTGTCCTTCATAAAAGCCAAATTCTGTGTAAATAATCCTGCTTTACCTGTAGCATATGTCACATCAATTTAGTTTGGTGATTTTTCTTTTTTCTTTATTTTAGAGGTTACCCTTGTTAATAACAAATCTCATGATGTCTTGGAAATTCAGTTCTTACACAATAAATAAAAATTACTTTAGATTTCATGTATAGAAGCTTTACATTTGTCTTTGTATCTTAGACTGAATCAGTCATCAAAATATTGGAAAAAAATACCTCACTGGGTATTGCAGTTTTGACTGGAGATAAATTGTGTGAACAGTGAAGCAGCCTGTGAAGGTACCAAAACCTGGGAAGGCTTTAGATAGACCTACAGTGTGCTCTGAGCATAAAATATGTTTCCTTTTGTTTCATAAGTGCTACTTTCTTTGACAGGTAAGCTATAATTGGAGGTCAGTTACAGAGAGAGACCATAACACAATATATACCAAGGACAGAACAGAAATATTATATTGTCTCACTGAAGAAGTTGCATCTGCTTTACTATGAAAGGTTGTGTGTTCTGAATAGCAATGCCTGGCCATTAGGAGGATGTGTATTTGAACAAGACAGGCCATAGGGACAATATGACACAGCTCATTACTAATTTTTGTTTTCTCCCCTTGAATTATTATTACTATTTTATATAGAAAATAAAAGATAAATAATAGAAGCCTAAAAAAATCCGTACATGGTTGGAAAGGAGCCAGTACACAGAACTATGAGGTTTCATGGTCTCTTGAAATAGCTGTATGTTTAATCTTTGCATCCCTGACCAAGTGACAAAGGAGAATTTGGACACGTTAGAGTTATTTTCTTTTTCTTTCATTTCCTTTCACCCATCAGAACCTGTGATTTGAAGTATAACTGCAAATAAGTGTGAATGAATAAATCCTATCAAGGAGATGTCTGTAAGTTCTAGTATTTAGCACAGCTGTTAGCAGGAGTGATTTCTACTGAAGGAGGAATGATTTTATGAGTATTCAGTCAGCTTTACTCTTGAGTTTTGCATCTTTTTCCAGAGCAAAAGTACAGAGAAAGTCTTAGTTTCTTTTTTATTCATTTCTGTCAGGTAAGTAGTGCTGAGTGTCACTATCAGTTTGGGTATGACATACATTCAAGTTAAACTCAAGGACTCAGAAAAAAACCCAGTTTCTCCTAAGATTTAGGAAAAAAATTTCACGCAAATTCCTTCAATTTTAAAGATATCTGTGCTGTTTTATGATAAATTAAAAGATTATTCCTTTTGCTCCAGTGCAGGTTTTCTTCCTGCAGATAAATCTGCAAATATACTGTTTGCAAGCTGCTTTCTACTGAGGAAAGGAAATACTTCTTTTAATATGTAATTCCACTTTAGATTCTTGTAACTGTTTACAATGAACAGAAAGGAACTGAAGATTTTTGAACAAATAAGACAAAACAAAACAAAACCCAGTCACAAGTTAAAAAACAAAAGACGAAGAAAACATTTAAAACCCACCAAAATTATGAGCAGTGCACACCTGTGCACACACATGGTAGATTGGTACCTATATCTGTTGCGAATCGATTGAAGCTGGAATATGCTGTAGGCATACTAAAAGCTGTGAACAACAACACTTTAACAAATAGCCACAACTTAATAAGAGTCTACTGAAATGATGTAACCTTTAGTTAACTCCAACATTTTGATTTATGATCTCAAAAAGAGTAAACATCTTAATGACAATCACAAATTATCTTAGATTAGACAGACTTACCATTGGAAACCTAATTCTGCAAAATCATTCGAAATGTGCATTGAAAGAGATTTAGCTCAGAAAAAGACGGTTTTTAAAGACTGGAGAAATCAATCAAAAGTACTCATAGGAAGGGAAAAAAGTTATTTTAAAGAGATATATCAGTAATATTGGAAAACAGGTATGTAGTGGAAGTACATATGGGTCTACTGAATCTTATGCCAGAAAGAAAGTTAATCATAGATCCAGGACACTTAAGCAGAACCAGGTAGCCACTCTGTTCAGTAAAAAGAGGAATATATTTCTCTATTTGTCAAATGTATTCAACAACAATTGTTGTATTCAATCAACATTTAAGAAAATTGCCTTCACGGAGCCTGGCTCACTTTGTTAAGAGTTGCTTGGTCATCCTTAGTGGTGCTGTTCTCTTTCTGAATTCGCGTATTGTCTTGCACAAATTTTTTATTTTAGCCAAAAACGTTTCCATTGGATCTTGTAATCTTCTGTCTGATTACTATGAATTCCTCTTCTCTGATACTCCTAAATGTAAATTTTTCTTCTATGTATAAGAAAAGATCTTTAAGTCAGTAATGTCATCCTTGCTTCCAAAGTCAGTCCCTTATTAACCTGCTGATCTATCTTTTTGCCTATTCCACACTAGAAAGCCAAGATCAGTATTACTGGCCGTGATCACCAGCTCTACAGACATTATTAAGGACATGGAAATTCTTTTCTGACCTCTTGCCCTACTGATTCATTTCTATCTCACTCATGTAACTGTGGAGGCATTAATATGTTAAGAGATGAAGCTGGGATTTATTTGTCAGTTGGTATTTCAATTTTAGAGTAAATTGTCTTTCATTCTGTAACTTCTATCATATGTAACTTATCCTATTTGTGTATATCTTTGAAACAGTAACTACAAAAACTTGGGCTTGTCTGTGCATGTTTTGAAAAACGTAATAAAGAAGTGTGAAGGAAAAATTGAAGGAATGCATTCTGCATTCCTTATTTCTGTAAGTATAGAAAGAGATGAAAACTGGATATATACACTTCAAGTACTTATTACTAGTATGGATAATGGTCGTTGCATCTACATTTGGGAAGGAACCTTGGCTAGTATCTATAATATCTTCTTCTATGATAAAATGTCAGACTTCAAAGCTCCCTCTTTACTGCCTGTGAGTAATAACTAATAAAGAAACATGATGGCAATCCACAGCTCCTGCAGGGGTTTACTAGTAGGTAAGAGAAGAAATATTTACATTATTTTACGGTGCATCATTCTTGAGTAATGAGATAAGATTAAAAAAGGGAGAACTCAAGCTGAATTTCATGTAAAAGCCACTTGACAGTGAGATCTATTAGGCCGTGGAATAAATTCCCTCAGGATATTTAAAATGAGACTAAACTTTATGTCTGTTAGGACAGTGCATTGAAAAATACACTGTAGGAAACAATTTCACCTTGGAAGAGTGAAGGTCCAGATGTGACAAATTTTTTAGGTTGTATGAATCTGTGAGTTCGAATAATACGCGCAAAAGGAAATATGCTTTCTTAAATATTAAGTAGACCAGCAGTAGAAAAGCTAAATGTGGCATAACTTTGGTAATTTTATAGCTCATTGCTCTGCATGAAGACTGTCAATTTATACTAAACACTTCACAATTTACACTAAATTAAGGCCCTCAGTAGTAACCAGCCTACTCCCATTCAATGCCGTCCTTATCCATCATCCAAGCATGAAATGACCCCTTAGATGCAAGTTCTTCCTTCACATCCTCTCTCCCTCATCAACTTTTCCAAAGTATGTAATCAGGAAAGCAATTTAATATATATTTTGGTTATGATACGTGATAAAGTAGAAAGAACAGAAAGAAGTGGTGAGCGCTCCTATAATGATATAAATAAGTGGACGTTTTTATAGGGTCACTTTTTTGCTTATAATGACCTTGAAGCCTACAGGAATATGATGTGTAAATGGCAGAATTTTGTACTGACCATATTTAGGAAGTAAAAAAGGGACAAATCCAAGTTAGCATCTGGCTGGCCAGGTTGCTTTTCATGGCTTGACTATTAGACTTAAGGAAATTAGTTGCTGTTCTCAAACTTGCAGAATGAACATGGTAAATTACTTTATATGTAAAAATTATTAAGGTGAAGAATTAGAAAACAATCCTGGTATTCACAGAATTTTAGGGCAGGGTAGTGGTATTCTGATTTCTTATATAAGGTTATGAATTTTTAAACTGAATTTAATAAAAATTCTATAATGCCTTGAATATTATAAATATACTTGATTAGTAATTAATTTGATATTTTCTATTTTATTGATAGGAAAAGGTGAAAACAGCAGAATAAACTCATTGAAACTTGCAGTTGCAAATAAAAGCCTGCTATTGTGTTACTCATGCTATCATATTTTATGGCTTGGCCTGTTAAATTGTAAATTTGTAAGATACTGCTGAAGTAATTCCATCAAATAAAGTTAAAGTAATATTTATGAAAATCCCTTTCATTTTTATGGACCCATAAACATTAGAGTGTAAATGCATAAGATTCTGTTCAGAAATTTGGGGGATGTTTGTGTCATAATTCTAAATAGAAAAAGGAACTATGAATCATGTATTAGCAGATGAATTTAAAGTCACTTGATCACATTTTTAGGTTTCCTTCCCATCTCTTGTTTCCTTCCCCTCCTATATTTGAAAGAGAGGCTGTCTCTTAGGATTTCATGTCATATCACAAGAATGAAAAGAAGTGTGGGAAAGAGTAAAGAAAAATTGAAGGAGATATTGTGAAGCTATTTCTTTCTCCTCTCACCCAATAGAAAGATCATCCATCCTTCTCTTCTTTTTCCACTGTAGTTTTAGACTTCTACTGCAATACAGATGACCCTGGAAACAATGAGCCTCTTAGTCTCACTTTCAGTACCTGGTAAGATTTTAGAGAAGATTATTGTGTTATTGAAAAACAATCGAAGGACAATGCAGTCATAGGTCACAGCCCATGTGGCTTCATGAGGGGAAAGTCCTGGTTTTAAAATTTAATTTCTTTTTATGACAAGGTAAACCACCCGGTTAATCAAGGAAGACCAGTTTATGTTAATCATCTTTTTGGATTTCAGTAAAACTTCCAACACAATCTCCCACAGCATCCTTCTGAAAAAAATGTCCAACCCACAGCTGGATAAACACATCATGTCTTGGGTGAGCCACTGACTCATACATCAGGCTCAAAGGGTTATGGTGAATGGGGTTACATCAGACTGGAGACCTGTCATCCGTGGTGTTCCCTAGGGCTTCATTTCAGGGTCAGTGCTCCTCCAACATCTTGATGACTAAATTGGATGCAGGACTTGAATGTGTATTGTTTGCCAACAATACTAAAGGGTGAGGATCTGTCAACTCCCTTAAGGTCAGAGAGGCCCTGATGAGAGCCCTCAACAAATCAGAGGGATGGGCAATCACTGACTCCATAGTGTTTAACAAGGACAAGTGATGGATCCTGCACCTCTGATGGGGCAACCCTGGATGTACAGATAGACTGGGGAATGAGAGGCTGGAGAGAAAGGGAACTGGGGGCAAACTGAACATGAGTCAGCAGTGCCCTGACAGCCAGGAGGGCCAACTGTGTCCTGGGGACATCAGGCCCAGCATCGCCAGCCAGGCAAGGGAGGGGATTGTCCTGCTCTGCTCTGGGCTGGGGCAGCCTCACCTCCAGTGCTGGGGGAAGTTTTGGGTGCCACAAGATAAGAAAGATATAAAGCTATTAGAGAGTGTCCAAAGGAGGGCTACAAAAATGATGAGGGGTTTGGAGGGGAAGCCATGTGAGGAGCAGCTGAGGCAACTTGGTCTGCTCAGCTTGGAGGAGGCTGAGGAGAGACCTCATTGCAATCTGCAACTTCCTTGTGAGGGGAAGAGGAGGGGCAGGAACTTATCTCTGCTCTGTAGTGACCAGTGACAGGACCTGAGGGAATGGCCTGAAGGTGTGTCAGAGGTTGTTAAAGTCAGATACTTGAAAAGATACTACCCCCCTTAGGGTATTTGGGCACTGGAACAGGCTTCCCAGGGCAGCGGTCACAGCACCAAGCCTGACAGAGTTCAAGGTGCCTTTGGACAATGTACCCAGGCATGATTCTTGGGACTAAGCTGTTCCAGACCAGGAGCTGGACTCAATGATTTTTTTTAGGTGCCTCTCAACTCAGGATATTTATTCTCTGATTCTATGATTCTATATCAGTATTTTTGTGCATTATAATAAAATAATTTTATACACATTTAAGACATTTACACAAATGAGTTAGGTTATTAATACTTATTTTCTAAGTCTCATTTTTGAAAGATGCCTTCTATTTTTCCATCTTGCTTCTTCTGCAGTCTGTGTTTTTAAGAAACTTATTTTAGTTTTGCTTTTATATGACCCTTTAATCACCTGTGTCTTACTATGTTATTGCAGATTAAAAAGTTTTATATGTGCTAATGTGCTGTGATGGGGATGAAAGATATTTAGGTCTTCACTGCCTGCACCTGTTGCCATTTTATGTTGCCTATTAGAATCTTGTGTTCCTGTCCACCTGTCCCACTCCTGCCACATACCCCCTCTTGCTGTCTCTGATGGTAGTTCGTACCAAGATAAGAACACCAGGTGGGTTTACAGAAGGAACAGTCTGGATGCTTACATGATTTATACATTTCAGACATGAAGTCTTTGAGAAGTTTGCAACTGAATTTAGAGGACACTGGTCTGTGTGAGGGTATAAAATGCTGCCAACTAGTCCAGCTGGCCTCCTGATGTATCAGATAGCACCTGTCTGATGGTGTTTTCCTTAGGCTGTGAGTTGAATCTCTCAAGGGTTAGGTTTCTTATCACACCTACCCCTAGATGTCTTATCCCATGGATAAACTTTCTTACATTATGCCCTAAGTGCAAGTATCTGTGGAATGCGGCCTTTTAAGAGATTCTGTTTCAAGATGATGGTGATGTCACTGAGAAGATGAGTGATGAGAGTTTGGAACTTTTGGGACTTTCAGGGACCTGACGTGCTGTTGTAGTTCACACTCCGTGTAGAAAAAGTATTCTAGCTCTCCCTTGCCTAGGCCTAAGTGCCTGTACACAGGTTTTTTCAAGATGTTCCTCCCTCTACCAAGACATATATGTTGAAACTTTAATGCTTAAGAGGTCTATCATATTTAAGACATAATCACTGGCAAGTTATTTTACATAAGGTGATATAGTAGACATAGTCCTGTGCCTGCAATATTCTCACCAAAGATGTGAAGTTTATTCTCTGAGGCAATTAAATTTTATTTGCTTTGACTGGATATTCCATCAGGAATGTTAATGAATCTCCTGAGAGCAGCCCCATACAGAGCACAGTAGAAATACTAAAGCACACAGTATGAGCCTTATCCCAAATTCTAAAACCTAGCCTGAGAGTGATCTTTTGATAATTCTACTGTCAGTGGTTGAATCTGAGATGATATCAGTAGCCTGTTTTTCATTTGTTCAGGACTTGAGGATATAAACCAAAATTTCAGACCAATTAAAATATTACATAAGAACACAAGCACGGACTCAATCACTACCCTTCCAGTGATGTTTTTACATTTAGTATTCTGTCTCTTAAAAGGATGCTTAGCAGCCCATGTTTAAAGTCAGGTGATAGTCATACAGTGATAAATACACAACAGGGAGAGAATGGTTTGTGATCAAGGCACTAATCAGCAATCTCAGGTAACATTTTTTTCAAATTGCTTAAGCTTTAATATAAACCATTTTCAGAAAATTCAATGAGCCTTGATTTTCTATCAGAAAATATACTCACTGAATTCCCAAATGTGTCATGAGGAGATCTGAAAGCTTAAAACTATTTTATTACTGGTATGAATCTTACAAAATGAGAATACTTGTGAATTATCATTTATTCAGCACTTGAAGCTATAATAAAGCTTTTCAGATCAATTAAATCACCAAATAATGCAAGCAGGGAGTCAACATTACAAAAGCATTCATACAATGTATTTGCATTTTTATCCTCCTTCATTGAAATGACGAAGTGGTTCACGATGTTAAGTCAGACGGACAATTTGCAGTAGAGTTTGTGCCTGCACATATGTATTTGCAAAACTGTATCCTCCTTAGATTTGCTTTTCACAGTCTATTCTTCAAGTCTCCCAGGTTTACCTATTCAATAAATCTCTGAAGAATTTTCCCTCTCTCCCCCTTTTTGTATAAGCTCTACCACATTTATTGATGATGGTGGGATGATATATAGATCACGGAGCTGGATTTATATGATTTGATTATGGTCTGCATACTAATACATCTATGAAGCATTTTATTAGCTCTCTATGAAAGCCACCATTTATTGAATAAATGTACAGAAATTTAAATGGAAAATAAAATGTTCCATTTCAGTGCTAATACAAAACCAAAATCTGTTTCTTGTCTGTTTGCCTCACTTACGTTATGTGCAATAATTATTCTTCCCTACTAATCTTTGCTTTGACTTTCATTTTCCTCTGGCTTTAAACATCTGGACTCGTTATTCTTCATTATTTTCTAGCTATTGAAAATGTCTATTTTCCTATCACAATAGTGTTGTTAATCACATTGGAGAGGACATTTCTGGCAAAGCCTAGAAATTTGATCATTCCTTCTCTTTGATACAGAACCAGGAAATAATCTGAAGAATTATTCACAATTTTAAATGACACCATCAAGTGACAGATGCATTCAATATGTTGGCAAAATTGGAGATTACATTTATACTTTTCAGAAAGCATTAAGGCCACAATCTCAAATGTAAGCTGCAGCTCATGTTTGATTTAAATCTGTTAGCAATGTTGGTTTTCTTTAGTCTTCTAATTTCCGGAAACTATCACTATGTCTCTTCCCTGTTTGCAACCTCAGCCTATTTTGGCCCATTGTTGTTTCTTCTAATCTTCTGATTTTTTGAGGTTAGAATACAGAGCTTCATCTTGCAAAGCAAAATTATTACATTTAGACCTTGTAATGCTGTAAAAAGCTACAGCTTGCAGATATCCTTTTTATATTCTCCACCACAGGTATAGTAGGTTTATAGCTACAATCTCACCACTTTTAATCAAAATCAAAAGAGAGAATCATCTTGTTTCAGACAAATAAAATTATACTTTCTCTTGGGAAATGTCTCTCAGCATAAAGCACATTGAAAAAACACGAAATAATACAAAGGCATAAATATGATGGAAAACAGTAATGAAACCAGTGTTTCTCATGACGTTCATGGCTTTGCAACTGGCAAGTACCTTGTGTTTCTGCTTTCATCCAGATTAGGATCTGAGTTAGAATCTGAAGGAACATAGATTAACAAGGAGGAAGAGGGTGGAGAGAAAGAATAGGAATTATACCTGCCTACCCAGATAAGATTTGGTTTCCTGAATATTGTGCCAATGAATTAACTCATAAATAGAAAAACTTTGGATTTTTAGTCAGCAGACTTCATTTTATGCAGAAAAAAACGATTGTTTCTAGCTCTAAAATTTCTTCCATGACTGAATATCTCTGAAATTTGGACACATATTCAGGACTTGATGAGTACTATATACTACACCAATTTCCTTATTTTTCCCCTCTTTAAAACAAAGGCAAGAATTGCATAAAACAAGGATTACTTGCTAAGGATGAAGTAGAGCACTAGTTTTATGCACTATGCACTTTTATGAGTGGATAGTGGACTAATTTTTTGCATTAGGATTTTGTTTTGAATGCTCCAACTCTTGACTCGTATGTGTCCCTAATATTAAGAATACGAATGTATAAAGACTAGTGCAGGACAAAATTATTTTACTTTAGCTAAATATGAAAATAAAAGTTTTAAGGAAGTTGCTGAATACATAACGGATGAGACTGAGGATATTGATTTGGTGATTAAACAGCAGAGGACGCAGTACTCTTACTACAAGTATAAATCAAGACTTGGAGGAATTAACTTTTGGATCATTTCCAAGTCCACTCATTCTTTGGCATTTTTACTGAGGCTGACACAAAAGCTGACTGCTATATTGCGGTTGGACAACTGAACTCTTCACGCCGTTAAAAGTGATAGTGACATTATGAGATCAATTCACAGACTATCACACAGCTTCTTTTAAAAGGTTCTTTTAATTGATTCTACCAGTTTAAGTGCCCTGGTAACATATACACCTCCAATGCTGCCATATACCAATTCCTCTTTCCCTAAATTTACATTAAAAAGATGATCTTATAGAACATAAAATCACAGAATCATTTGGGTTCAAAGGGAACCTTGAAAATCATCTAGTACAACCTCCAGGCCATGGACAGGACATATCTCAGTGGATCAGGTGACCCAAAGCCTGACTTTAAACACTGCCAATGATGGGACATCTACAATTTCTCTGGGCAGCCTGTTTCAGTGTTTTACCATCAAAACTGTATAAATATTTGTTCTTTATATCCAATCTAATTTGAATATTATTAAATTTAAAATCATTGCCCCTTGTCCTGCAACTACATGTTTTGGTAAAAATTCTCGAATTTTTTATAAGCTCTCTTTGTGTATTAAAAGACTGCAATGAGATCCCCCTGGAGTCTTCTCTCTTCCTGAACAACCCCAAATTTCTGCACATCTTCATAGCAAAGGTGTTCCAGCTCAATCAAACAGCTCCATGTCCTTCTTGTGCTGGGACCCCAGGGCTGGTGGCAGCTCTGCAGGTGGGGTGTCACCAGAGCAGAGTAGAGCAGAGAAGAGCAGAGGTGTAGAATCCCCTCCCTCCCCTGCTGCCCACTGATGCAGCCCAGGGTTTGGTTGAGTCTCAGGGCTAAGACTACACATTGGCCATTCATATCCAATTTTACATGGAGCAGTATCCCAAAATTTTTATCTGTAGGACTTCTACAGTTCTGGAGTTAATCTCCTGGAGTTGATCCTCCAGCCTATATTAGTAGTGGTGATTGCCCTTGAACTTCTTGTCTTGTTGGACTTCTTGAGTTTCATGTAGATCAATTCCTCAAGCCTGTCTAGATCCCTATGGGTGGCATCCCATCCCTTAATCATGTTAACTGCATCACTCAGCTTGATGTCAGCTGCAAAGCTGAGGGTATCCTCATTGAGAAACCATCCTTGGTATTGGTTCTCATTGAACAATGAGCATTTGATTTTAATCTTTGTACGTTGCCATTCAAACAAATCTTTATTCACCTAACCATTCATCCATCGAACTGTTAACATTTTCTATTTAGAGTCAAGAATGTTGTGGGTGTGGGGTACTATATTAATGGTCTTACAGAAGCCTATCTAGCTCTTCCCTTGTCCACTGAGAAAGTCACTCCATCGAAGAGGCCACCGGAGTAGTGCAGAATGATTTTCTCTTGTTGAAGCCACACTGTCTGTCTCCAGTCACCTCTCTGCCTTCCACATGCTTTCACATAACTGCCTAGAAGATCTGTAAAATGGGTGTGATACTCCCTTTTCTCTAGAGACTTCAACTGCCTTCATGACTTTTCAAATATGACAGAGAGCTTAGCACATATACTTGCAACGTCCCTCGTGACACTGAGAGGCATCCCTTTGGTACCCATGGGTGACCACTGGATCTCTGAACTTATGCTGAGAGTGACTTTATTCCCCCAGTCTTGAGGTTCAAGAGCTTGAGAAATTTGGGAAGAGTGATTGCAAACTGAAAGCTGAAGTTAAAAAAAAAAAAAATTGTTTTGTACCTTAACCCTCTCGTTTTCAGTAGCCCATTCTCCTTTTCACTTTATTGGAGAAGTACCTGTGCTTTAACTTTTGCTTTGTTACACACATATCTATAGAAGCCCTTCTTGTTACTCTTCACATTCCTTGCCAAATCCAGCACCCACTGTGCCTCAGATTTCCTAATCCCAGATCCATATATCTGTGTAGTATCTTTATATTCTTCCAGGATATCATTTTCATCCAGAGGTCCTCACTTAGCAGTATTCATGTTCTTCCTTCCTTGCCTTACTTCTTCCACATGGGAATCACAAGCTCTTGGACTTTCAATAGAAATATTTCCAATAACACAGGTGAGATAATTCTTGGCATATTTCTTTTGAGCATATTTGGAACCTAATATTTGGGTTGTTCTTCATACTGCAGCACACTTTCTCTTTTCTGCATGTGAAGATCAGTTCATAAATCTCAAACAATTTTCTAAAATCATAAAGTTGGTCTTTGCTGTTGCTTGCTAATTTATGAGTATCTATCCAATGTCATTACTGTGACATATTGGTAGATACCATACCATTTCTTTTTACCTTTGCTGCTAATAGGGAAGGGTAAAAGTAGGCTTGTACATTGAAAATACAGAAGTATAGCTTTTTCTTGTTTCTTTAAATAGGCACATTGCATTTACTGAAATATGAAATGGCCAATGTGTTTGACATTTTGTAAGATACAGAAGAATATTTAATAAAAG
>VWYP01015363.1:0-47230 GCA_013400435.1 Pycnonotus jocosus
TAAATTCCAGTATTTTATATATACACACATACGTATATATATAAGTATATAGATGTGTATATATGTATATTTATATAGTTAATTTTAAATATTTTATGTTTTATTTTTTCACATCTGTCATAACACTCTGAATAGTTTAAAAATGAATTCCTATCACTGAAGTGAAATAAATGATTATTACGTTATTGCTCACAACCACTTTCAAAACACAGGTCTAACACTATGTATTACGCTATTAGAAACAACACGTCCCCCCTTTTTTTTCTTTTTCTTTAGCAAAGAAGAATTAAAAGTAAATTACTTGAAACATCGTAACACTTATTCCTAGGGTTCTTGGTGAGGGAATCAGAAGAGAGGACTGTCTAATACAACCCTTATACCCTACCATCTGCTGCTGCTTGAACCTGGTGAACATATATATCATACATTTTCCTTTTGGCATCCCTTGCCAGTGCTTTTGAAGTTCACTAGGAATGCTAGGGCTTGTGAGAACAACAGATGGATAATACTCTTTACAGCCAGGGAGGTGTACTATTTAAACTTCATCACCCAGATTTGCCAAGAAACCTTAGCAATGCTGTAACACAGCCCTGCTGCTTCATTGTGACCTCTCCTTATGGAGGGCTGTGGCTTTATTGAGACATGACAGTGACTTGCCTAAATTAGCATTTCCTCTTGGATGTGTCCAAAAATATTTGTTTGATTTATTCCTCTGTGTCTTCATCCCCAAAACTCAATTTCAAATTCTACCCCAGCTGCACTTTCATCTCTTTATTTCTCTATTTATAGGTTGTATTAACAATGTATTGGTAACATATCAACACCCACTATCAACGTAAGTATTTGCATCATGGGATTGAGTTAACAAAAAGTAAAAAACCCTTTGTTTGTAAATATGCTGACCCACCCAAGTAACACACTATTAATATGCATTTCTTTCTATAACCTGTCAGTCATCATCAAATCTGAACACCAGGCTTTCAGCTTAATTAATTACACTTGCTGCTTGTTCAAGTAAAACTAGAAAAAAATTACTTCAGAGCACAAAGCACATTATACGGTCTTTTTCATGAAGCCAATTTGAAACCACAGCTCTGGATATAAGGTTCCATATTGCTCATGTGAACAAGCCCAAAATTGCTTTAATCCACTACATAAATAATGGAAGTGCTGAAAAAGCCAGAGAACTCACCACTTGTCCATCTCTCCCAGGAACACCAGGCACTCCGACAGAACCCTGGAGGGAAACAGATGCCAGTGTTTAGCAAATTAAACAGGTCATGAAACCTTTCATCTCATAATACAGTATTTAGAAAAAATGGTGAATGTTTGCTTATTGTAGCTGCAATAAATTTTTCAAGAACTCATTTTAATCTGAGTTCTCCTTTCAGTTGAGATTGTATCCTAATTAAACATAGTTTCATGCTGTACATTTTAAAGACTTTTAAAGTATGGCCTTTTCCAGAAATAAGCTTCAAGCTCATGTTTTGTAATGTGGTGGAAAGAAATGTAAGAAAATGTAAGAATTAAAATGCTATTCCATTTAATGCTCTCAGTAACTGTTGAGACTGATCCCATGCAATCGAATATAGCACCTGAACCAAACTATTAATGCTTTTAGAGGCATCATTCAAGCTCAATAACTTGTGGCACCAATCCATCTCAAGGCTTTTAAGAGATAATCTGCAGTGATTCAATCTGACAGTATAAACTACAGATACACTTTTAAACTGCATCAATATTAGTGCAATCAAAATTAAAAGGTCCATACAGGCCAAACACAAGGGACAAAAAGGAAAAAAATTTGCTATGACTTATAACATTGGAGAGATCTTTTTTACAAAGCTCTCATACTGTAGATTTCTATGTGATGGATATTTTTTTTTAAGGACTTTGTGCAACTTGCTATGGAAGTTCAGTGAAAATACAAAGGAGGAAGAAAGTAGAAGAGCTGTATCTTCTTGTATAGCACCCTCCTGTTATTTTATGAAGACAGTGCTGCTCAGCAAGGGAACTGAAAGAATTATTGCACGGCAATTGCCCTTTTGTTTTGGTTAGAGGTGTCACAAAAATTATCACCAACACCCAAAGGAAAATTGTCCAAAATGGATGCACACATTTGTCAATAATAGAGTTAGGAAATCCTGTGAAACAGGCAAAGGAAGGAACTCATGAGGCTCTCAAAAACCCTCCAAGAGCTAGTAACAGAGCTTCGAATCCATGAGAAATAATAAACAGCATTGCAGCATACCTCCATGACTCACAAAGCTCTCTCCTTTCTCCCAAAGCTTCCACTTTGGCATCCTTGTTGTCTCTTTTTGCTGGATGCATGGTTATGGCTTTAAGCTACTGCAAAGGGGCCTGAGTGAACATTTTCACATCTCTGTATCAGTCTTCCAGAAAACTAGAAGGCAAAGCTCAGGAGGGCATTAAACCATCAGCCTCAATAAACTATCCTGTGTATAACAGCTCCTCCTCTCAGTGGCAGCTGATTATTTTTCTTACGAAACACAGGATGTAAGAAAGTGTAAAAAGAAGCTGATTCTATTGTGATAAGTAAATGTTTATCAGATAACTCAAAAGTTTATCAGCACATGGGTTTTGCTGATGTTGTATATGCAAAATATCCTCTTCCACAATTCTTAGAGTATAGGTTTATAACGGCAACTTAGACATTGCAGCCACATTCCTGCATTGCCAAACACAAAGGGTAGTCCTCTCCTTCAGCCTGCAAACTCCATACAGCCCACAGCAGTCAAAACTCCACCAGTTCGTATACTTTCAGATTATGTTTTCACATATCACAGGTTTTTCTTTCTTTTGTTAAAAAAGTTTCATTACTTCACTCTAAAGAACATCATCTCAGAAGAAGAAATGTATGAATCTTTCTCATATATGTCAATATTACTTATTCCTTCCTCCTTTTTTTACCTTTACACAAATTATAGTTGTTCTATTAAATATCTTTCATACAACTTTTCAATCTTTTGAAATCAGCTAGAAGATTACTCACCTTGGTATTATGTAAGTCAGATGCCGGAAAAGTACCACTGACTAGCTGTTACTGCAGATATTCTGAGGACTGTTTTAATGGTGCAATTCCATAAATCCTAAACTCACTCAATCAAACCGAGGCAGTCAGCTTTAATGAGTGTAAATAACGCTGAAGGCATTCCCAGGAAGCCGGGTCTCAGGTTTCCGAAGGAACAGGAAGACACTAGCAGACCACCTGAACACCACCAGCCAAGCTCTATTTATCAGCAACACCTACAGCCTTTGTTTCTGCTGGTCAATTCTTTAGTCATATGGCACTGATCTACTCGAGTAAAGACATGCATTTAATCAGAAACTTTATCTCCCCACCTTTCACAACGTTTTAACTTTGGTTTCCTAATCGCACCAGTGTATGAATGAGAAAATTACAGTGACCTTTTCACCTGAAAGCTAAGCAGACAGATTGGAAACAGTCTGCTCTGCATTGCTTGAACTTCTTATGATGGGGGAAATGAGAAATCTTGTGTCTCACATTATATTGCTCCATTTTACAAAAACAAAATTCAGAACCTAAGCTAATTGATTCAATGCAGTATACAGTAGCTTATTCCATTCACCTTTTCTGCTTGCAATTTGGCACAGGAGGAATAATTACTTTCACAGCATTGTTATTTATACTATACCTTTTGTCCTGGAGGCCCCTGAGGTCCCTGCAAAGGGAAAACAATTCAATTAACATCAAAACTCCAGCCAATTTAAACTGAAATGACTAATTAAGACTGTCTTATTGTGTAAACACTCTGATACTGGACTGAAACCAGCTGATGTTTCATAAATCGAAGAAAAGTAAAAGTTTATGCTCAAAACACACAATGAATCTTTTCTCTTCACTTTTGGAACTGATCTAACTACTAGCTAGAACACTCAATTTTTCCCCTTTCTAATCTTTTCTCTTCCAAGCCATCTGTTTCTTCTAATACTGACAAATCTCCCAGCATTAAGATGACTGTGGTTTTTCTCTCTATCAGCTAACAGCTGAAGTTGTGTGTCCACAGTAATGTATCAGCTTGTCAGCATGAAAACAAGGTTTATGCAAATAAGTATTTTTGAGACAGAGAGAAGCATAAACCTCAGAATCTTCTCACCTTCTAAGTATCAGCACACGTGACTGTGTTATACCCAACTTGTCATGCGTGCCATCATTTGCAAGTGAAGAGAAAAATCTTTAACTTCAGAAATCGTTAAGAATACTCTTGAGAAGCAAAGATCCACCATTTTGTCCCCACAGCCTGAGAAGGCAGGAAGAGGTACCTCAATTCAGGAAAGTTTAACTTTTCTTAATGTCATACAGGAGTCAAAGTCTTGTTGATATTAAGAGGACCCACTTCTCATCTGGTGTCTCTGAAGTACCCAGGTGGCCACAGTGGAGAGGAGAAACATAGAAAGTAGACCAACCAACCAACCACATCTTGGACACTTTGGCAGTCTGTCTTGGCTACAGCCAGACCATGCTCACCACAGTTCTATGCACTTTCATCCCCAGGTTCCTACTATGGGCACTACAAACTATGGGTGCTGGTACTGCATCAAATAAAGTGAATTCAGAGTCCATGAGGGTGCAAAACATAACAGAAAAGCTGGGGAACACAAATCCTTCTGATGTGAGAAAGAATAAAAGAACAACTGATTGATACCAGAACTGCAATTATTCAGGAAAATGAAAGGATTTCCGCTTCAAAATGTGACGCTGATTTTATTCTTAAATTAGTGTGAAATTAGGCAGAATCCTCCACTGCTGGTAGATGCAGGGCCCGTTGGAACATTTGCTTCGATGCAACTTTGAACTGTTAAGAAGGAAAAGCTCCACTGGTGGTAATTCTGAGTGCTGTGTCCACTGATGTGAATGAAAGCCTTGCAAGTTTTAAATGTGGACAGGTATGTCTAAGGTTTGGCATCAAACCTTGCAAAAGCATAGATCTATGTTGCTTCTTGAAACTTTTGCCTGATTGTTTTAAAAGAAAGAAAGTATTGTGAGCATCTCCTTTAGACTGTAGAGACAGATTCTCATAAAGGAAACCCACCAGTGAGGTGGAGGGTGACAATTTTACTCCCTTGTCTTCAAAAGAAAGCAGAAGTACCTAAGCCTTCATCACTGGTGATGATGACAGCAATGAATATAGGGAGCATCTGCCTTTTTAGATGAAGGAAAACATCCCTAGCTCATAATGTTTCATAAAAACTGCTGTGTAAATCAAGTCTTCTTTTCAGTAAGTGTCTGAGAGTGATCTGCTGGGTAAAACCCACAAATATAATAAGTCCACAGTGTTCTGACACTGTTTGAGTGCCTGACACCATCCTTCTCTTCTTCCATTAGAAAGACACAAGTTTGTCTAGCATTTTAAAAAACCAAGAAATTAATGCTCAAACTTTCAAAAATGCTTTCCCTGCAGCAATGTTATCAAAATAGGCTCCAAATGTCTACAGCCTGGGCATCAGCTGTCTGTCGACCTGTTGCAAACTAGCCTGCTACATTTCAGGGTTATTTCAGGTCTTGGGAAAAATCCCTCCATCAGAAGGCCAAAGTGAATACAGAACAACTGAAGACCCCCTTCATAGCTCATACCAGCTATTTTAATGTCCAAGGGATGGATATATCAGTTTCTTGCTACTTAAGAAGCCATTAAAACCTTCTTAAGACCTTCAGATATATTAAATTACCATTTGGGTGCCCTTAATACAATACCACCGTATGAAGGTAAAATGATAATTCACTTACTAATATTAGCCCCCAAAGCAACCTGTTAAATGTACTCTCTGTTGAGGACTTTCTGCCTGGTGCTTGCAGCTGTCAGCCTGTGGGATGGATATAATTCAAGACATTGCAGAAAACTTTTTTTTTCCCCCTGAATTTCCTCCTCATGCCTGACATGGTTCCAGCTTCTCCAGATGAGTTACTGAATATGAAAATATTTACACAGTAGCATAGTCTTGCTCTTCTGGTGGCTTTAAAATGAATCATTCAGAGAAAAGAAGCAGCAGATACTTATCAATAAATATCTTATGCAATTAGAAGTGTTCCATTTCTGGTACTTAAGCCTTTACTCACACTGGAAGTAGCCCTGATGTTTCACATCCTCTGAGCCTCCTGATGACAACAACAGTCCTCAACAGTACAGCTACTTCCAGAAATTGTATGGTATTGACTCAAAAAAACCAATTTCAAATAAAAGCTTACCTAAATTGATACATTTCACAAATTACACAGGATAACAAGGCCTTGTCCTTAGAATGTTCGGGCTGCAAAACATCCCAGAATAGAAACAATTTTTCTTTAAAGCACTGCTCCCTAGAATTGGAAAAGAAGCTCAAAGCCACTGGAAACTTAACAGCTCATTGACAGACAGCTCTCATCCCTCCCCTACGTAAGCCAGCAGCCATTAACAGAAAATGTGATATTAGGTTACTAACAGAAAACTTCTTCAAAAAACAAACAAAAAAAAGCCTGTAGAACACCTCAGAATTGTGCTTATTTTTCTAGAATTACCTAAAATCTCTGATCAAGGCACAGAATGACACTGGAGAGATAGAAATAAGCAAGTAAATAGAATTTGGTAGAAAGGAAAAAAAATATGAAAGAATAAAATAAAAAAAAAAATTAAACACTAAAACAAAACAAAAAAACCTACAAAACAACAAAAAACCAAACCAAAAACCAAACCAAAACAAAAAACCCCGCCCAAACCAACAAGGCTTTAGCTCATTTCCAGAGGTATAAAATGACAGCTTTTAAAAGAATCTATGTAGTAAATTCCATATGAACGTGGATTTTTCCCCCCTATTATTCTACTACTGAACTGGGGAGCATCCTGTGCTACCCACTTGATGAACAGACAGTAAGACCAGCAATCAAATTCTCTGTGTAGGTCTTGAGACAGAAGCAGAAGGCAAGAAATGTGTGAATGCTTCCAACCAGTTCCTCAGGATGCTTTGTTTTGATGTTTTTCTTTGTTCTTCTTCACCTGTTGTGTAACAGCTGCAGCAGTATCCTAGCCCTGCTGTTTGCTCCAGCACAACCAAAGGGATGCTTAAATGCAGGCTCAGCTAAGCTTCCCTCTGGATAGATATTCTGCCCCTAGGTCCTGGCAGCCAGTGCAGAGCTGCTGCCACAGGTCCCCACCTCACTGCCCTCATGGCCAAAGCCTCAGCTCTGCAGTGACCACACACACACATGGAACCTGCTGTAATCTCCACCAGCTGGAGGCTCCATCTACACCACAGGTAACACATTGCCACCCAACCTCTGTCACACCATCATATCTGGGAATATGAAGGAGGTAAACCAGAAACACACAGCCCTTTAAAACCATCAGCTGATCAAGAAAACAAGACAATCTGAGAGGTATAGGATTCTTTCACCTCCTAGCTATGTGTATATATGTATGATATCTGTCATTGATCAAGAGATCACTCCATAGATCTATGCAGATTATATTGATAGCAAATATTTGTCTTTTGCCTGCATCATCGAAAGCTGCCAGAGTTTCCACAAACGGATGTTTAGAATCAACTTCTAATCCTCTGGCAATCGATGTCAAAAAGCTCGTTTTGTAAAGAGCATCTAGGCTTCAAAAATTCCAAAGAGTGTTTGTGAAAACTGTTCAGATGACTGCTCTGCATTTTTGAGGATTATGCTACTTTTCCTCAAACTGACACAGATTCACAAAGGAAGTTCAATTGAGAAGACTGAAAACTTTGGTTGCAAGACTTGCCCAGCATAGGAAGATAACTAAATGTAATAAAAATAAAAAATAGTTCATGCTCTTTCAGCCATCATGAACATTTCAGAAGTGCCTTTGCCATCACGTCCAACTGAGTAAACTAGCTAGGCAGCTGTGACAACTTCTTGCAGCACTTCACTGAATTAGGTTCTCATTTGAATAACTCCACAGTAGGAGGATGGAAAAACAAGGTATGTTGCTCCAAAGAAATTCAACTGCCCTCTGTGTTTCTCTGGAGAAAGAGAATTACTGATAGTATCTAAACACTCAGAAAACTGGGTAACTAAGGATAAATAAAAGTGTACAAAAGTCTTCTATGCAACTGTGGTTTTTAAAGGGTAAAATATTTCCATTATGAGTGCCATTCTTCAATCACTGTTTTTGGAAATCAACAGAAACTGTAGCATGTCAAGTCTTTGCATTACAGAAATGATTGAATGAAGTTGGACATTTCAGTTGATCCTTAATAAGTAACTATTCAGAATAAATTAAAACAAAACAAAACCCCCACAAATCAAAATAACCCAAAAACTAACAAAAAACCCTACAAACAAACTGACAAACACCCCCCCCGCCTTCCCCAAATCAAACTGAACTGAAAGAGAGTACCTAACTGTAGTTATAAAAAAGTTTGGAGTCCAGCATTCTTAATATACCTCCTTTTTAATGTTACAATTGTATTCTCTTTTGATGCTTCATATGTTCCCTGTGTTTTAGCAAGCTGCAAAATTAGAAAATTCTGTCCTGAAAAGGTTAAAGCTGCAGTTTCAACGAGAGAGAGAGAGAGAGAGAGAGGGGGAGTAATTCAGGTTGTGATACATACAACTCTCTCAAGGTACTTTTGTATGCAATTTCTACGGACTCAGCTGCTTAATGATTAAGAAATGTATGAATTAAAAAAGTCGGGGCATTTTCAATTTGCAGGTCTAGGCAGGAATAATGATTTGTTTTACAAGGTGTCAGAGTTCATGGACAATGAACACAAACACCAAATGAAAATACCTAACAAAAACATAATGAAAACGTGAGTGCTTTTGTATACCGAATAAGTTATGCAGCCAAATAGGTCACAATGGTGCAATATGCTGTCATACAAAAACTTTCCTATTCCAAAGCCTTGCAAACAAAAAAGCCCCTAAAAAACACAACCAAAGAGCAACTAAACAACCAAAAGAATTTTTTTTTTTACTTCCATACGTTCTATAAAAGTAAAAGCTCTTTGTGACCAGAAGACATCTTGGAAGTATTGTGTCTATATTTCTGTGAAACAAAAGAAGTTCCAGGACTGTTCCTGGGAACAGATATTTTCCCTTTGCTGCCTGTAAGAATCATTAAACACTTAGAACAAAATCATGGAATTGTTTAGATTGGAAAATATGCTTAAGCCCATTTGTTAACCTAACACTGCCAAGTCCAGCACTAAGCCATGTCGCTGACTGCCACATCTGTGCACCTCCTAAATAACTCCAGGGGTGTGCAACCACTTCCCTGGGCAGCCTGATCCAATGCTTGACAACTCTTTCCATGAAGAAACTTTTTGTAATAGCCAACCTAAACCTCCACTAATGCAACTTGAGGCACTTTCCTCTTGTCCTATCACTTGTTACTTGGGAGAAGAGATCAGCCCCCACCTGGCTGCAGCCTCCTTTAAGGCAGCTGTAGACAACACAAAGGTCCCCCAATGAGCCTCCTTTTCTCCAGGCAAAACATCCCCAGCTCCTTCAGCTGCTCCTCACAGGACCTGAGCTCCAGACCCTTCAGCAGCTCCACCGCCCTTCTCTGGACACTCCACATGCCTCAATGTCCTTCCTACAGTGAGTGGCCCAGAACTGGACACAGCACACTGGGAGTGGCCTCACCAGTGCCAAATGGAGGGGGATGATCCCTTCCTTTTTTCCACAAACCAATTTCTTACCAGTCTAATGGCATAAAGAACTGAAAATGGAAACCTGAACTAGCAAATATACATGAAGACGAAGCACATGTTTCATACAAAGCATTCATCTTCATTTCCATTGAGCCTGTGTCTGGATCCCATTTCCTTTGTGTAAAACTCTGAAAATAGGTACCTGCATGGTTGAGGAGTGTTTCATAAAGATTACAGTTTCTAGAATGCTAGTATTGAAATGTTCAATGCTGTAATATTGACATATCACCTAGATATAAGAATGATCAGTTAAGGGATTAACTACGATGAAAAATCTCTACAATTTCTTAAAAAGGAGTGACCTCCTCCCATGCTATCTACCTTAATTGATGAAAAGTGCTGCAATAACTATTAATTAGTGCTCAAGAAGTGCTTATTATCTTCATTTTTTAGTCGTTGGTGTGGCAGCCATTACCAAAGTACAGAGGTTACAAAATGCCTGACTATTTTCCCTGAGATCGCCAGCAAGTTAAACCCAGGGCAACTGTGCTGTTAAAAAAAAAAAAAAAAAAAAGAATAGTTACTGTGAAAGGCACAGGCTGAGAATTTCCATTTAATCTGTGAGTTCTCATAAACTTTTGCAGCTAAACAGCTTAAGAACAACACCTTATAAAATTTACTATGAACACGCTACCAGAATAAAACAAAGAAAGCACCTACAGAACTCTGGCCATTGAAAACAAAATCACAATTAGTGGCTTCCCAGAGGAGCTATGAAGATTCACAGCAGTGAGAATCTGGCCTTGACCATTGGCCTGAAAGACTGGATTGAAACCAGCAGAACTTCCCAGACAATTCTGCCAGGTCCCTGACAGTTCATTTTAACCTAAGGTGAAAAAACAGTATTAATTCATTTTAAAGATGTGACATTCTGCAGACTTAACTGCAAGGTTGCACTATTCCAGTGTCTTTCACAAATATGGCTATATCCTTTGGAAGAACATCCTCCTTTTTCTGAATAACCAGTGAAAGCAGTAACATTATGTTTTACTTTCTTGAACAGATGCCCAGCAAGTCTGTATAAGCACAAAAGTAATTGTTTGGAGAACAATGTGTCTTAAAGCAGACGGATTTTGCATTTGGGTAAATCATCATAGTATAGATTTCTTTTGCAAAGAGACACCTTTACCTGAGTTCTCTGGCTAATCTGGAGTGTTCTGTACATGTAAAACATATGCAAAATTACTTATCTGTCTTTAAGACCCATTTTGGGGAGGAAAATAATACACTGAGGTTTTCCTTCACTGACAAGAGGTGGTTGTATGCTAAACAAGTTTAAATTTACTAGTGAAAAAAGGAGCTGAAAACATAGCGTATTTTAATATTCCAGACTTTTATTAATATGAACTAGTTTAAAATACTTTACACATAAAAGCACGAAAAAAAAATCTCCCACACGGAAATTAGGAACAAAACTATCCCATGCACACCCTCTATCCCACTGCAGCTTATGAATCTGAACATGTTCATCTGCCAGAGTCGGCCTCTAATTCCATCACTGACTCTAAGCTCTAATGAATAGTCTGCAGCCAGAAGTCTTAACTCTTGGGTAAAAAACAAAAAAACCAAGCAAACCCAAATCCATCTATTATTCACTCTGAAAGTGAGAAAATAAACTGGGAAAACTCGTGTATGGTATTTAAGTGTCCTTATCACCAAGAATTGCAGACAAATGGCAGGGGAAGCAGGATGAATTATGAGAGGCAGGACACAACTTTAACTGAAAAGGTTGAAAAGCTATGGAAACTACTGGCCTTTTCTCTCGAGTAGCATACATTTTTCTAGTTCCACATAATATTTCAAAACCTAATCCCTTTGGTCACCCCACTGCTTGGCCTCCCCCTGAATTCTCTTAATCCTTTCTACACAGAGGAATGATATCTTTAACTATTGAAGAAAGTGCATCTGCAGGGCTTTCAAATGTCATGGAAACCAGACACGAATTTCATCTACTAGTCATTCTTTCATTCTCTTCTAACATTAAAGAGGCATGCAGTCACATATTCATAACTTAAACCTCCGTCTCACCTAAAAAGAAAGTGACATTTCTTGGCTCAAAGAGCAAACATATTAGTCCTGACACAGCAACATATAGAGCCAAAAAACCCTTGCAAAGAGTTCACCCAAACATCTCAACCACAAAGACAGACAAGCAAAAGAAGCATGCTGGCACTCAGACTGCCTGGAATGATTTTTAACAGAGAATGAGAGACTCCTGTAAGAAACAACTGCATCTCCCACATCCTAAATTGTCCCACCACCATGCCATAACCCACATATTTTTTTTTTTACAATGGAAATAGGGGAAAAAAAAGGCCATTCCTTGTCTTCAAGATGAATGCTCTTGAGACAAAGCAGAACTCATGTCAGAGAATTCAAACACTGTCATTCTCTGTATATGGTCCAAGCAAAATTCTGCTGCCTGAGAGAGAGAAAAGTTATTACTGCCCTCTCTCACAACATCACCCTGAAACATTATTTTCTTTTTTATTTACTAACACACAACTTCATTAAATACGAAGAAAAACACGGCAGCAGATTATCAGTTGCAGCAAATTGACATACTTTCACTAGAGTCACTGGATTTCCTGTTTCACTGAAAGGAGAACATGAACGTTCCCAGAATTCCAAATGCATTAAAATAATTTCAGCTTTCTGTAAATCAAGGTACACATTGTTGCAGGCATTGGGAGGAAAGGGTTAAACCCACAAGATTTCTTGAGGAAATACTTTCACTCAAAGTGACCTTGCAGCCTGGAACACTAAGAATTTTGGTGTGGGGAAATGCCAGTTATGTCTACTGTTGTGCATCCTCAGCCTGTTTTGAGAAGCAGAATTCCTGCGTGGAGACAACACATGGTCACAGACATGCCTGAGCCTTCTCCTGGGAGAAAGAGTGACCATAGAAGCACAGCCTCGTGACAAACTGCTCCTACAGGAAACCCTGGATATACTGGGGCCAGCAGCAGCCCCACCCCAGCCCTCCTAGGATGAACTGAGCCTAACAGAGCCTGTATCCCTGTGTGTCTCTCTTCATTAGAACAAACTGAGCCTGATGGAGCTGTCTCTGTGTGTGTGTCTCAGCTGCCCAGTGCTGTTAGCAAGGTGATGAAATAAATCCACTCTTTGCATTTCAGCTGAGGCTTTGTGGTTGCCCTGGTTACCTGCACGTAAGGATTCACACAGTAGGTCACACATTACTCAGTGTGTGTCACAGGCTCGTGGTACGTGCTAAGGAACAAGCTGGAAAACACTGCTCCCTTTTCCTGTTGCCATATCTTGTACTCTTTGAGAAATTTGTTCCCCTTCTTTTGCGAGAAAACAGAAGACTAAGTAATTTCAAGCTACGCCATTGTTTGGTCACAGGTTCATACTAAAGTTGCCAGCTCTATCAATAACATGTATATTCATCTAGAAATACCAAGGCATGCTACCAAATACAGGTGTAAAAGTGCTTTTGGAAGAGAAAAATGCTCTGTCCCCATTATTATAATCCAGAGGTCAGCCTTGCTGCTATCCTTAACTTGAACAGCCCCATGGGATTAAAGCCTCAGAGAGTGTGACCCTATAGGCCATAAACTGCCTTCATCTTCCACAACCTTCAGCATGTCACCCAAACTGTATGGATTCTCTCCCAGCATTTAGCGCTCTTCTTGGCTGCATCCTGCCTCCATCTCAAAGGAAGAATCAGAATATATGCCACAGTACTTGCTTCTTACTGGAAAGGGCCATGGACAGGTGTGCAAGTAGGAAACCACAGCACACTCCAACATAGGGACTTTTGGGAGACCAGGACTGGTAGTGCTTTATGGAACTCACTGAATTCTGAGTTTCAATTTCATTGAGAAGAAAAACAGGACGCTAACTCAGACTGGAGACTCTTGGTGTGAAACAAAGGCAAATTTTTACAAGAGAATTTCTGCAGAAATAACCTAAAAGCTCCTCTGGGCAGAGATCTCCATTTTCCTTTACTTTGAAAAGATAATAGGTGAAACATGCACAGAAAGAAACTCAGGCAGGAAAAGGACTGTGCTCTTCACCACATAATATACTATTTCTTCTAGGAATGCAACCTTATTACATACATGTTGGGAAATCAGCTATTCCTGGAGCAGTATCTGAATATCCAATATGGAAATTCATGAAATGCATGACAGAAGTTGTCAGGAACAGCTGAACAGCCCCTGAATAATTGTAACATTTTCCACAGGGAAGAGAAGTCTGCAAATCTGTACCAGCATAAAGAGTATGTCAGAAGCACCAAGAAGAATAAAGAGAAACTAATTACCTCCCAATACTCTGATATTCTTTACTTGATCTATACACAACCTAACATTTAAGCCATCAGACTGACTTTTTCAAGCAGATATTTGGAGTTGGAAATTCATGTAATCTGGGATTTTTCTCCAACTCAAGCTTGCAGATTTGATTTTTAAACACCTTTTCTTCCTATCTAAACACATCTGCATTTAGAGAAACAGAGTAGTAGCACTTTTTTAGTTCTTACACACAGATGGCTGCATTAGAGCAGTGGGAGTGCTCTGAAGATGGGGACTAAAAGGTGATGGATTAAAAGCCCTCAAAAATCCTGTGACTCTGCAGATCTGGTATTGAATAGAAAGACACTTTTGCATCATCTGAGTGAGTTCTGTCCAGAGGTCAAATTGGAGAATATTCCAAATGCAAGAAAACAAACAAAAAATGCTCCCTTCCTAGCTATTGCATCTGTTCTTCACAGGCGCTCAGAAACCAAAAGAACAGAGTAAAAAAGAGCCCAGAAGCACACTAAAACATGAGGTAGTACCTTTGGGAGGCTTTGATTTTAAAACTGATAAACCTTTACTGCAAAATGAAAAAGTACAGGACTTTAACTACCTGATCACAGCAGATACATCCAAGTCTCAGAATCTTCATTTTTTCTTTCAAAAGATATTGGTTTTGTCAATTGAAAATATTTTGCAATTTGTCAAGGTTAAATATCATTACACCTGTTTAAATCTTCACAAATTCAGATGGCAATCCTATTTGCACTGATTGTTGATCTGATTATTACTGATCATCTTCCTCCTCAGAAACACTCAGGAATCAAAACCACATGCCCCAAGCTACAATCTGTCATCTCTCATAAAAATAAAAATGACTGTGTTTAGAAAGAGTCTTAAGGGAGAAGAAGCACTGCATGTTCCACCATTCTGGAAATATGTGACAGGCAGAAACTTATGATGCCTTAACCTGTGGCTAAAGCTGATTTACAACCAGTGGAGCTTCAATTTAAGTCCAAATGAATTGGAAATATTTGACACACACAGAGGAAAAAGCTGAAACCTCAGAACAGAAGAACTTTCTGAGAGTTTCAGTGCTGTCTCTTCATTGTTCTGTTAGGCAAAGGTCCAGAGCCTTTGCCACAGAGACAGCTTGAATTTTGACCTGTAAAACATGTAGATGGTTCTGTGCTGCTCAGTGGTCTCAAGGTAGAAACAAGTCAGCTTCAGAGACAGTGCTAAAAGGGGGCCAGGAGCTGGGAACACCTGGCTTGGTTCTTTTTTGTTTTACTGTGCCCTTAGCTGTTTTATTTCCTTCTGCTTCTCCAAGCTTAAAGAAGTTGGTCTTAAGTGACAGGTAACTGTATTTAAACAGGGTGTTTTCTTTCTTGTGTTTTCTTCACAAATAATGCCTCAAATATCCTGTGACAAATGAAGGTCAAGAAATACACAGCCATAACGCTTTTTGGAATTTCCCATTTTAAAAGGTATATGATATGTTACACTTTCTTAAAAAACTGGAAGAATACTTACTGTCAATCCTTGTTCTCCTGGTTTTCCTGGCTCACCCTTTGAATAAAAAAAAAAGGAGTGAATAATTTCAGCAACAGATCTTGAAACCAGTTTTTCTATCTAGGAATAAAGTATCTTAAAAATTTCATTCTTAAACAGGTATGGCAGCTAACTGCACATTAAATTTATTAGTTTTTTGCTTTTTAACCTGGTAGTCCAAATCACAGACACCCTAAGAAGTACTGCTTCACAATCATGTAATGGCATAGTTCTCTAGGCAAGAGTTAAGTATTGGTGTTCTGACTCTGTCCCTTGGTTCCAAACATAATATTCCATTGCACTGTGCTAAAGGACACAGAGAAAGGTTATTGTCACACATGTGCTGTATCCCGCAGTTTCTATGTTCCAAGATTACTGGTCTGTGTCATCACCTCAGCCAGCAGCCGTAATTCACTGATGTCAATTACCATGTTCCATAAAACCATGAATATTGGTACTTCGAAGCCATGAAATAATTGCTCAGCTGTTAAATACCTGGACTGGCTTTCAAAATGGTACCCCATCATTTCTCTAACATATTCTCTTTCTATGGACACAACTCTACATACAGTCAGAATGTATCTTCTCCCCTTTCTTCCCATATGAACACACATACATCTGTCTGTAGAGACAGTAAAACATATCAGTCATACAATACGGGCTAAAAATACCCATCCAAAAAAACGCAGAGCTCCACTTTATTGATCTGGTTTATATATCGCTCCCATGAAAACCCAACTGAGCATAGGGCAGTCCATGCACTGCTGTTTCAGCGCAGCTGCAGGGTCCTCTTCAGCAGCTTTGTCATAAAAGAAAGCCTGTCACAAAATTGACAAGAACTGTTCCGATGTCGTTGTTCCTGGCAACTGAAAAGCATCAGAACTGCCTCTCTGGGTACACGTGCATTGCACTCAGAAGCAAACACGCAGCATCTGCAAGCATACCAAGGCCAGCTGGGAGAAAGAAGCCATGGAGGCACAGGTTTCTGGCCAGTCACTGCCCCAAAACACCATCTTATTTATAGCTGTGGCGATTGTAAACCTTCTTGCTTGAGAAGCACAGGCTGGAAGAGAAGCCCTGCTTTAAATAACCCTGCAAAAGAGGCAATGTCTGCCTAATGGTCACTGGTCACTCTAAGGACATCCTCCCAGAGCTGTGTGATGCTGCAACATAAGCTGCTGCTTTCAGCTCATGAGCTCAAAGTTCCACACAAACCTTTACCTCAAAGCTGTGCTTCCCTCTCAGCTAAGCCTTCCCTTTACACATCTCCTATCTGACTGTGTATCACACAGCCATGGAGAAACAAGCTTTCTGAGGATGAGGAACATTAACCTGAGGAGACAGAACAGTAGTGAACAACAGCAGCAAACTGGATGTTTTCTACCTGAGTGCTTGTTTGTATCTGATTCTAAAGCAGCAGGATGAACTGATTTTCCATAATGTTGTAGGGCTTAAGATAGCCACAGCTTAAAAACTATAAAAAGAAACTCTCTCTTGCCATCTAAAGTCAAAATCACTACAGAACTATTATAAAATGGAATGACCTCATTGCATAAAATGCATGACTTTCCTGTTATGAGGAACACTAATGATTCCTTTGCTAAAAAGCACAAGGCAACACGCAGCCACATTCTAATCAGCCAGGCCAGCTGATTCTGCCAGCCCCATGTGTGTGAATGATTAAAACACTATTGCTGCAGTCAGAAATGGATTCTGGTCTCAATCTCGCCCTTACTAGATCAAACCAGCACCAACTCTGCTGATCACAGTCCATTTAACCACAGTAGAAGAACACAAGGGAAACCCAGAAGAGGCCCAGAGCCTGAAGTGCCACAGGACTAAAAAGAAATGAGAAGGTTGTCAAAGTAAAGCATCATGAGAGCTACAGACTTTTAATGTCATTTCATAACCTTGAGCTAGAGCTTATGAGGGCAGGAATGGTAAAATAATCAAGCCAAAACAACAGCAGAACCAGCAGCAGCCCTACAGTTCTAGATGTCTCAACCAGCCAGCTTTGGTGGATTTTCACAGGAAATTTTAGCATCATCTTACTATTACCATGCTATATTACATTTAGATAGTTAACACCTGAATAAGATTGGAACAGGAGTGTTTTCTTTCTTGGTTTTAGCTAAAAAGGTCCTGCAGGAAAAAATTTATGCTGTCCTGGCCTCATGTAACAAATTATGCTTTTTCTTTAAGAAACCAGTTTCTGTTTCCAGTGCTGGTCCTCACCTTGCTGGATCCTCATGTGTCTTGGCCACAATCTTTGCTTTTCATGGATGTGAACATGTGTGTCTGTGCATCTGTACATGTGCCATTTCATTTTTCATGTCTCTCTCCTGTCTGTGATTCCATTTCCACAACTGGTAACACAGTGGCATTCATGGTGAAAAGAGAGATACCTCTTTCAAAGGAATAAAAACTAAGGAGGCCACAAAATACAAAACTAAAATCAAACACATACTTTTCATGTATTTAGGCATCTGATTAAAAAGTGTGGGATTCATCCTGTGCCTAAAACAAACAATACACAATATACTGGGTTCTGCTGCTTGTCCTAATGAAGTATGGGGCCTGAGCCAAAGAAAATGGTACTGTTCTTGTTTAAAGATGGCAGAATCTAACTCCAAACTTCATCGTACCTTGGGCAGCATTAGCAGTTTATTACTTTATTCCATGACTTTTGAGGTTAAACCATTAAGAAGTGAGAAGTCAACCATACCCATGCTATGAGGCCCCAAACTCAGTTTTATCTTGAGGTTTGAATAGAAACATTTATTACTCGTGGAAAGGGGCAGACTCTTCTGACATAGCTATTAAACATCAGTGAGTGACGGAGAAACTTTAGAAAGTGTAGTGAAACTGGCAGGGGTGGGAGGCAAGGAATCTTGGTGTTACTTCTGGCCCTGTTATACACTTGTTCTCTGTGTGTGGGACTTCAGGTACACCTTGAAACCTGCCTGGGCTTCAGCTTCTGCTTGTCTTACTTGCCAGTCTTACCTCAGAAAACGTCTTTGACATCATGCTGGCATACACTGGACAGAAATGTGCACACCAAAGCAGCAACAGAATAACTCACCGTTAAGCCAGGCATCCCACGAGGACCATCTTTGCCAGTGTCTCCTGGGGGACCTCTGGGTCCTGGTGGCCCTGGAGGTCCAGGGGGTCCAGCTTGTCCTTGGTCCCCCTAAACCAATAAAAAACTCATCACAAATTTGCTTTAGAGGCACCAAACACATAAAAACCACATCAATTCACCCATAAAGAGTGCAGGACCAGCTGGAAGAAGCTGCCACGATCTGGACAGTGGCTTATGGCAGAAACAGCACTTTGCCTTGAAGACCAACAGTTTGTATCTGTCTGTCTGCTGCAATCAGCCATAGAGCAGAAGGTTCAGATTCTGAGCTGCTTGTTTTACCACAGCACATATGCCAAAATTTGGGATGGTCTTGAAATATTTTATTAATCTAGTTCTCCAGAGCAAGTGACTGTTTTCAATAAGCATCTGTTTGCTTCATGATTTGCATAATCATAACAAAGCTGAGGCGAAAAAGAAAAGTCACATCCGAGAATATACAGATTTGCACAGCAATTTTCCAAGCCCATGAATGATACATGGATATATTTCAAAACTGAGCATGGAAAATAACTGCTTCTTCATGAAGCTGTACATAATTTTCCATCTGTTTTGGGAGGCTATCTTATAGTGAAAATTAGCTCTCTTCATTTTTACTTATTAATTTGTAAAAGTCAATTTTCAAGAGAGTTGTCAAAACATATTACCTTCCCCTTTAAAAAAGAAAAGGCACCCCAAAATGGTGCTTTAGTTATTTCCAGCACATCACTGCGAAACGCTGGAAAAAGCTGCTGGCATCTCAAATGCGGATCATTTAGCAAAGCCACCCATAGTCTTTTAACTGTTAATACCATTAACAGTTGCTTAATTTCAACGCATTTTCAAGTGAACAACCTACCACAAGAAGGCATCTGACAAAAAGGTACAGCAAAGAGTAAACTGAATGTAAAGAAGAACCAGATTCCAGTGAGATGAAGCACTACCTTAATGAGGCGGCGTTTAATGAGCTGCTGATCAGCAGAGAGAAACCCATGATTGATTTTAGGAAACACCATCTGATCAGGCAGGTGAGGTCAAAAGTTGGAGATCAGAGATGAGAGAATTGAAGAATAGACATCAGAAGGCCCGAGAAAGAAATAAAGACATATTCATTAGATTTGTAATAGCTAATATAATATGAACCAGTGCTTCTGCCTGAAAGAAACTGTGCATTTTCTTTTGGAAAAAGATTACCTGTATTGTACAGGACATACTGTTATGATTTAAATCTCATACAATGACTTACATATGTAACTGTTTTCTCCCCTGATTTTGCATGAGAATTCTGCATGTGTATTAGTTTTTTCATTACCCAGGCTCTAAAAATCAGTATTTTTATATGTTGTTCTTTCAGCAAAGTTTCTAGAGACAAAGCACCAGTTCAACTTTCAGTCAGATTTTCTAACCAGCATAGTGTGCCATGAAGAATGGTGTTATTTTTATAAGGTCTTTAGTTCCAGCTTGACCAGATTGCTTCCTGTTTAATTTGCAAATCCACTTTGAAAAAATCTGGATGTACAGATGAAAGCTCTGATATCTAACACAAATATCTGACTCTACGTGTAACCAGTATAGAGTTCACTGACATCTTCCACACTCATGTATGCCCCAGGGAGGCACAACAGGAAAAACTCATCTAAAAAGAACATTCTGACCAAGACCATGGGGAATGTAGGCATTTCCAGGGGTACGCAGTTACTGATTTGATTCTATACTCTGCATCAGGAGTACTTAGATCAATGCAAAGGCAGTGAGGGTTGGCTTAGGTCCACCATAAAAATTCACCAGTATTCCACATTAAAAACAATTTTTCATGTGCACTTTTATGCTGATACAGAGAGACCTGACTGAACAGGTACACGTCAGCCACAAACCTTGACGGTGAGGATCTGATTACTGTGCAGAGCAGCAACTGTGGGGAAGCCTGGCAGACCCTAAGGACACAGCATAACATGGTACGAGAACAGCACGACACAAACACGGCAGAGACAATTTACCAACAGACAAACAGAACAAACACTACATTTGGTACAGCCCACACTGCCCACAGACAGGAAACAGCGTCTGTGTCATATGGGAAACAGAGTCAGGGCTGCACTGCACTGCAGAGGCAAGCTGGTACTTCACAACGAGAATATCAAGAGATTTTAGAAGGAGCTATCCCATGAAGGTGTCTGTCCTTAAAACTGCAAAAAATTGTTATGATGGTTTGAAAATTGTTAAGACTATCAGCCAACAGATGATTGAGCCATTTTCAGTTGAAATGTACTACAGCACTTCAAGAGATCTATGTAAAAAGGCTTGACTCTGGATTGCTGCAGAAGCTGACAGCAATGACAGTATTCTCTGAAGTGCTTTGCATAATTAATGTCCTGCTCCTCACATTCTGTTTAACATATGACATTCAGCACATAAACTGGTAGCACATACACAACTATGAACATTGAACATAAATCTACTGCTAGATCTTGGGTAGATAATGGCCATGGTCAAAGTTTTCAAGACATACATAGCAGTATTTTCACATCCATTTTTTACCCCCAATTGCTGTATGCCACATATGGTTTCTCATATTCTACTCTATCAAGATGTGCAGAACTTGTACTGTACTGGCACAAAAAGGGAAGAGTGTGGTGGTGATTGTGGCCTGCTGTCACAGTATAAAGGGGTTAATTTTGCTCTCAGTTCAACATCTTTCTTGAGCTGCCTTGTAGGGTGTAAATTGAATCCTCTGATAAAGGTTTTGACCTGATGCAGTTGAGCAGTGAATTCCTAAAGAGAAGGAAATCCCTAAGTCCTTTCCTTGCCTTTAGCAGAGCACACTGTCAGAAACAGAGGCTTCTTCAATGGCAGAGAGACATTAGGCTGAGGAACATAAAATAAAATACAGCCAGGGAGCTCTAAGTCCCCTACATGCCCACAGACCACCTTTATGAGGTGGAGTTGGCAGCACAGCCCCTGTGGGGGCTCCTCCTGGAGCAAACAGCTGCACCATGCCAGCTCAGCACCTCCTGAAGGGAAGGCTGTGCCTGGCTCTTTCTGCCAGTCAAGGGACCTTCTGAGGAGTCCTGTGTGAAGGCTCTGCTGCTGCAGCCCATGTTGCTGTAGCACAGGAGCTCTTTGCAGCTCAGCTCGCCTGGGCAGGCCAGGGCAGCCTTCCAGGGCTCTCAGCTGCAGCAGATTCTTTTAATGTGGCAAATACTTGCTCTGTTCATCACACCAGAAAGCCTGTGAATCACAAAGACTGCACCAGTCTTTATAAAAAAGGCAGAGTAACTTCCTGATACATACATGTTCTTCACTAGCATCTTGGAGTTGCATTTAGCATCTTTATTCCTGCTATACATCCATGAGATGAAGCTGAGACCTTGTAAGTTGATCTCATAAAGCCAGTGACTAAATGCAGCTTTCCCACTTCATTGGGATGAACTGCAGTGTGGCTAACTGCATTGCTCAGTGACCTGAAATCTCCTCTTCAGAAACAAATAAACAGAAAACAAAACCAAAAAAGGCTAAAACTCACAACATATAAAGGGACTCACTCCTGAGACACCGATAAGACTGGAATGATACATCATTTAGGAAACAGATGTATCAGGTTTGCATTTATCTCATTATAGTACATAAGTTAAAGAAGTTATTAGATAATAATGTGTCAGAATCTTTACATCTGTGACTCATTAGCCCTGCTGTGCACATGATCCATTTCTCCTCTGTATAAAACTACAATATCCATGTAATATAAATGAGCAAAAACGAGAAACCTACATAAAAAGTAAAATCTGAATAGCAAGCAATAAATGACATTAATGGAAAAAACGGATAAACAGAAAAATTTTAAACAACTTCATTTTTACTCATCAGCCTTTAAAATTACAGCACGGTAATTTTCAGTTACCTCTAAATTAGCATATTTGCAATTTGATGTTTTAAAGTCATATTAATATTTATTTATCTTCAACATGAAGGAGAACTGAGAATTAATTAAGAAAGGCACTTATTCAGAAAATACAGTGCTTTGTCATGAAAGGTTTTCTTTTTCCTTAAGAGAAAATGAAAAGCTTTGGAAAGATTTATGTAGCTGTACACAGAACCATTTATGTTCAAGCACTTCACAGTCCAGCCCCAGCATTCCCAAAGCTTCCAACACCACATAGGGAAGTTCAAGATTAGCTATCAGGACTGCAGTTTTCTGCCTACATAAAGAACATGTGAGAAAAGGGTCAATCCCATTCTTCCATCTGCAGCTTAGTTACTTCTTCCAGCTTGTTCCCAAGTAGGACAAAGCTTTCCTTCCTTTGCCCAAAGTGGTCATAATCTCAGACATAACAGTCAGATACATGCAATGCCAGTTTGGACCTGGACCATCTCCCCATGAGTAACACGTATCTTTGGAGAAAGCCAGAAACATGGGAACACTAAATGGAACCCAGCAAAGACACTACAATAGGTCCACAGTTTTTGCATGTGTGGGAGGCTTTAGAAGGCATTGCACCCTCTGGCATCCATGAAAGATAATGTTGGCACACAACGAGCTTCTAAAAAGGCATAAAAAGAGCTATCCTTCCCACAAAATGAGTTCTCTTCCTTTCCTGTCACTCTGCTATAAATATAGCCACAAATATCCCCTGGATCTGTTTTATTTCTTCCCTATCGAAAGCTGTTCTGAATGACGGATTCAAAAGTTACTCAATTTTCTCTTTATTTGGTTTGATTCTTGAACTCCACATAGGAAGGGTTCTTGTTCTACACCCTGGGAGGCCCTAACAGAATACAAAACACTACAGTCATCAACAGCGACCACTGGTCTACTAAATTCCTCTGCTGACAGCTACTCAAGCTCACCCTGAAATGCTAGCTGGTTACAATTGCTAAATTAGCACAGTTGCTGCATGCCTCACTGCCATTTTTGCCCAAATGCCAAGCAAAACACGATGCTTGATGGAGGCCAACAGCCATGGGACAACATTACCCACCTGGAGGCGTAGGTAAAGCCAGCCTGCCCCGTACAGCGGCTACTGAGAAAACCAAGGGATGCCAGAGCACAGTATCATTCCCCCATGGATGAAATAGCTCTGTTACATTCATCACAGCCTTGAAGGATGTAATTCCCACTAGCTGTCCCAGATTTTTCAGAGTGCTCTCAGCTTTGTCCATTGGACATGAGGTCAATATTATAAGGTCATCGTAACCTTGTCAGAGGCAAGCCTGATAACATTAAGCAGCAGTTTAACTGTGCTGCATACACTCCAGTTTGACTACTGCATTTGCTCAGTATAGTAAATGTCACAGTCCTCTCTAGGATTTTCCTTCTGACCCGCCAATAAACCCAAGCTGCACAAGCTCACATGTTCCTGTGAAGACATGGTAAATGAGACAGGAATTACCACCTGCTGTGCTCTTGCACTTCCTAAGGTTACAGCCAGCTGCTGCTATTTCACATCAAATCACACAGGCTTCAGGCCAGAGTGATCCTGACACTCTTTATGGCTGCTCTGCCTCTCCCCAACACCACCTCCAGTTCTAATTAATCCCTCAGACTGAGTGCCAGTCCTGTGGCTAATTATTGTACCTGCCCTGGGGAATACAGTGTTTGGTATCACCCTGTACAGTGCCATGGACTCTCAGCAGGAGCTCTCTTATATAATCCCTTTTTATCATAACTGCTGCTTTCTCCAGCAGCAAATCTGCTAACAAAAACAGTGCACCACAACAAAACAGGAATCCAGAAATTTCTTTTCATTTAGGTAAACATTCAGCAAAGAGTTCTGTTTTGAATATATTATATAATGATTCATATTTTGTAAAAAAATAGTAAAAATGCAGTGTTTAAGATCTAGCATAAACAGATCACTGTAAAAGCATTACTTCCTATAATGATCTCTGTGAAATCTACATGACACTGCACTCAAACTGAATAAAACTGGAAAAAGCCAACACTTCTCTACTTCTGTCCTGTTACTAGATGAATTTTCAGTGAGGCAAATGTTTTTTCTACACAACTCAATTATGTGTTCTGATGAGCGACCACACATCTGACCTCCATAAAATATCCTTCCTGAAGGCAAATGTGCTACTCTCAATGGAAGTGGTGGTAGGCATCCAGCTAACTGCTAGATGGGCTGGTCCATAACCAAGTTGGTTCTGAAAATAAAAATCTTCTCTCCTGGCTTATGTTTATCTTGAATTTTTTTACCTGCTGCAGTTACATTATGCAGGTCACATGCATCGCTTCTTCTCTGATGTTCATTAGGAATGGATTAATTTTCTTGAGAGTAGTTTTCAATCAAATTTGTCTAAATCAAATGTTCAGTGCTGGAGCACTTCTGCGTGACAGCTGTAGTTTGAGATACAACAACTACATGATGCATTTTCAGCTATAGGACAGGGCTGTAGGAAAAGGAACAGGATGTACAGAGACTTCCTTCCTCACCATTCCTCTGGCATTACTAAAAAGGGACAAGATGCAAACCAACTGGTGAAGAGCGAAGACACACACTGCCGAGCTCTTAAGACAGGAATGACAACATCCTCGTCTCAGGAGCAGGTATGTGGCACTTTCTCTGGAGTGTCACAGCTGTTCTGCATTCCCCAAGGGAACTTCAGGAACTGAACGTCAAAGGCATAGCTCGGCCCTAGAGAGCCATTCGCAGCCAAAAGGACACTCTTGTGAACTCTGGCTCTCAAGTCTGAGTGTTCCAATGCTTTAGACAAAGTTGGCAGCCAACACCATCTGAGTTTTTTCCTAACCTCTCCCAGTTACAGAACACCAAGTCACCTTGCTCCAATTTGTTACCCTAGTTTTGCCTTAATGGAAAGCAGGGGAGCCACAGCAGCCCAATGCCAGTGAAGTGCAGATAATTAATCCCAGGAATGGAGAAGGTAAATACCCCTGTTTCCTTCTGGCAGATAAGGACACAAAGTCTTAGAAGCTAAACTAACTGCTCACAGACAAACTGGCATTAAACCGGATGTCCAGTGGTTTTCTCAATTATTCTGCCTCAGTGAAAGTTATGTTAACAGAAGGAATCACTAATGCTTTTTTTAATATTCTTATTGTGGCACACTAAGAGTGCAGTTTGAAACAGTAGCTAGATATAGCTTATAACCTGATCTGTAATTTGACTTACACAGGTCAATTAACAACAGAAGAAACAACCACGAGTGTAATCATACTGGAAAAGTATGAAATTAAAGCAGCACTCTGTGTTTGTAACATACAATAGAAGTAACATACAATAAAACAGAAGATATGCTTTTAGACATAAATAAGAATGATCAAGAGCAGAAAAAATTTGTAGCATTAAACAGAATTTAAATGATGCAAAATTGTATTTAATTAGCATAATACTTTCACTCTAATACTATACATTTTCACTTTGACAAGATGTAGAATGAGGATAAAAAATTTTCAGCATGAAACATTTGGGAACAAATCTTCCTGTAACGTAACTTATTTACCTAAATTCATTACAGTTAGCAATGTCAACCTGACCTCACACCAAAAAACTGAGTTTTGCTTTTGGGGAAGGCAAGAAATCAGATTAGTTAATATAATAATATTTATTTTCTGAAGCAAACCTGTTCCTTTCTTAAAAAACCCCCAAACAACAACAACAAAGAAACTAAAATCAAAATTCCCCCTATAGTAAAAAACAGGATGGCTTTAAAGGGGGGTGAGAAGTTAATGGTCATGGTTAAATCACCATTCAGTAACTATTATTTTCTAATTTATGACTGAGGTACTGATTCTAAGGACATGAGTACAGGTTTTCCATGCATTGTCCCTAGGAGCAGGAAAAGGCTCAAAAGAGTTATTATATATTTCCTAGAAATATATTAACTAATAACTATGCACATATATTAAAACAAGGCTTTTCAAAATTTTCATTTTAAAAAAATCAGGTCAAAATTTACTGCTTGCACACCTTTCATTTCCCTTTAATATGGCATAGTTTATAAAAGCTGTGTCTATAGTAGAAAAAGTGAAGCAGTACTTCAATTTTAAAAGAGAGCTTATGTCTATATATACACACACATTTGTATGTAGTTATTTCAGTGAATAGATGGCTTCCAGGACTACTTTTATCAATATTAGGTAATTCTGAAATAGTGTAGTCTGTCAGCATGGAAGAGTAGAACTTGCAAACTTGCACAGCAATGGTTTCTCTCTACCAGGCAGCAAGTAAGTAGCAAATACATTAAAAAGTAAACAGGGGAAAGGGTTAACTAGAAAAGAACATTATATCTCTATCAGAACCTAACTATTTTAAAAGGACTCAAGGAATGTTTTTAATCTTCAAGTCAATAAAGGTTAACAAAATAAAATAAACTTCTGAGTTCCTGGTCTTTTTAGAACTTCATCTTTCCTGCTTAAGATATTTTAAAGATATCATCAGTTCTGTGCCACCCCAGCCAACTGGAAAATTCACCTAAACATATCAAAAGTAGAAAATTATCTTATGAAAATACTTATGTATGGCTTCTGGGTGGTATCTCATTTCACCTAGACCAAAATCAATTTTAAACCAGCTTCTAGCTAATGATTTCTAGCCCTGATAAGCAGGACTCTCATGAACTAAAGGATGGAAGATATTTATTATGTCATTTACAGAAGGATGACAAAAGACTAAGAATCATAGAGTCACTAAAGTTGGAAAATACCTCCAAGATCAAGTCCTACTTTGAACACCACCTTCACCCACTAGGCAGATCATCTGGTCACAAAAGATCAGGTTGGCCAGGCAGGACCTGCTTTTCCTGAATCCATGCTGGCTGAGCCCAATCCCCTGATTGTCCAGTACGTGCTGCATGATCACACTCAAGGTGATCTGTTCCATAACTTTTCCTGGCACTGAGGTCAGGCTGACAGACTGTAGCTCTCTTGATCTTCCTCTAACCATTCTTGTAGCTGGGTGTCACATGGCCAACATCCAGCCATCTGGGATGCCCACAGTTAGCCAGGACTGGTGATAAATGATGGAGTGTGGCTTGGAGAGCTCTTCCACCAGCTCCCTCAGTACCTACATGGGAACCGCATCTGGCCCCAGAGAGTTTCTCAGTGGCACAGAAGATCTAACTGCTTCCTCCTGGATTGCAGGGGGTCTATTCAGCTCCCTATCCTTGTCTACCAGATCAGGGAGGGCTGGTTGCCCTTGGGACTACCAGTCTTTTTGTTGAAGATTGAGGCAAAGAAGGCATTAAGTACCTCAGCCTTTTCCTCACCCTTGCTTACAAAGTTCCCCTCCATATCCAGTAAGGCACTCTGTACTAGCTTTTCTGTTCCCAAACATTCACCTCTAAAGACCTATTTCCATTATCAAGATGCACTCTCTACTTGGACAATATATCCTTTGAAATCCTACCATTTTGAAATTTTCAAGGGCTTTTTTTTAATTGGACTAGAGCTGAACAACTGGAACTGAGCAGCCTGATATCACCCTTTATTCTAACAGTCTACAGGCTAAACTCCATCATTTTTAATATTCTAATGGCTCAATACAGTAAAGCAAATCTCCATGGACATTTCATGAAGGCATGCCCTCTGCAAAAAGAAGAGCATCCAAAAGATATACTAATATTACTATTTCTTACACTGGTATCAAGGAAAGCTAGCTCTGCATTTGACCTAAATGTTTAGTCAACCAGAATGTTAGAGTAATTAGAGATCTGGTATAAAAATATGAAGAGATAAAAAAAGTATCTTTTCCAAGTAAGATGAGGACTCGCCATCACTTGTTTATTAGTGGTCTCATGTGATTAAAAGCTGTGTCAACTTGCTGCTCAAACTCACACTCTGTGTATGAACTTCTGTGTCACTCACACTACTAGAATATGTTTTGGCTCATATTTTCTACATGGTATGGACATCGGTAGATTAAGCCACATGGCATTATGAACTAGAACCCTTAAGCCACTTCTGCACAATGAAGGAATCTGATCCATAGATTTCTTCCGAATAAGTAATTATACTGCTTAACAAAACTCCTCAGATTCTTAAAAAACCCAAACCAAACCAAACAAACCAACAAAAGGCAATACCAAAACCGCGCCACATTATTCTAAAAATATAAGTGTCTGACCTCTGGGTGGTATTTGCAGGGCTGAGTTCTTAGTGTATGCCTTTATTGAAGGTATTTTCAAAAAACCTGAACTTTAAAGGACGTATATATTCTGCATGTATGTATACTGGACATATATTCTACATGTCCAGTAACATTTTGAGATAACCGATTACTATTTTTACCATTTTGAAATTATTTCAGAAAGAAGGATCCCTCAAAAATCTCAAGGTGAAAAAATTTGGATGGGACAGAAAGCAACAATATCTTTGCCTCTTGCAAAATGCTTTCACAAATACCTTTCTATTTTCTTTTCAGCAGATTTCTGGAAGTTTAAAGTCTCGACTTGGACAGTCTTTACATTTTGTTTTGATTTCTTTTACAAAAAAAGGAAAGAAAACAGCTTTTCTAAAGAAAAAGGGTAATTTTGAAATTTCAGTCATAGCTTGGAACAGTAACAGGTTTTGCTAAGTTAAACGCCTGTTTCAAGCCAGTATGTAAAAATATGAACCCAAAGAAACTTCAGGCTCCTTACCTGTAAAAGATGAACTAGCATTAAAATATTCACTGTTCTTAGATATTATATCCAATCTGTCTGCAAACTTGTCAAATCCAAGTGTTAATGTCATGCCCCAGCTACTTTCAGGTACAATATTTCTTGAAAATAATATTGTACGCCATTACCTCCAAACCCATTTATTTTACACGTGCAGTGATGGAAAACTATGTGCAAAGGTAACCAACCAGGACTAAACGGGTTTAGTTCCATTTGGTGCATGAGTGGCTTACACATAAAAATTCTATTAATTATATTTTAAATCCCCTGGCACAGCAGGTTGAGCAGAGTCACCCTGAAGACAGTTATCAGAAGAGCTAACTGCTGTACCATGAAATATAAAATGGTCAGAGGCTTCATAGTACTTATTACTTGTGAAATATGGAGGAGAAAAAAGGAGAAGAGGCTGTAGAACACATTCAAAATAGATTAAGGGAAAACCAACAACACTGGACAAATTTCCCACGTTTGACCCCTATACTTAACAAGGAGATATGTTACTACAACCTGCAGTGAATAAAGAGTTGGTAAAGTTTCAGCTTGTCCACAAGATGCTAGTCACCACCTCTTCCTCTCCACTGCTAACCTTATTGAATTCCTTTTCTGTAATCAGATACAGCATTCAGTCTCAAGTGCCACATGCTGCTGCAGATACAACTTCGTGACGTTTTTATATATTAATTCCTCAGGTTGGATATTTTCTGCTTTTTATCTGCACTTGATTTACCAAACCCACAAACAGTCATAACCATGATTTGTATGGCTCAGTAAGGACTCTACTGCCTTCCTGTATACCAAATATGTCTTGGCAAATTAGGACACAACAATCTCTGTGTAGCAGAGGTGCCCCAGCAGTAACACTGACCAAACCTGCATCTTTTTATTGGGCATTGCCAGCACTTCCAGACCAGAGACTGAAAGCCATACATGCTTAACCACTTAATAGTTCTTGCATCTCTTCAACATTTTGCCAAGCTGTCTGCATCATTACTCCCTTGTGTTGATACCACTTAATTTCTTCTCCAGTGTTCAGACCTCTGTGTCTTTCCCTGGAAACTTCTCTGACAGTCATAATCCCAGATTCTTATCTTCAGCTATGTAATGCTCTTCACAACACTGCTCTTCCATATTTGTTATTGCATCCCTCTCTGCTACTTCCATCAAATTTACTCTCTTGTCCTTTTGAATGTAAAGCCACAGCTGTGAATGTGAACATTCTTCTGCATGTAAGGCCACTCAGTGCAAGCACTTACACTCAAGCCTGTCTTACAGCATCTGAATGGAGCATCCTCCCCTAAGGCACAGGCACTGCACTGCTCTCCTCCCCTGCATCTCTCTCCTTACATTCCCCGTGAAGCTCCATAACACAGACCCAGACAAAATATACAGCCCAGTATGGCCTCTGAGAGACACTAAATCTGCTTAGAAGTTAAAAGGAATTTTTTACATTATTCACAACCTTTAGTTTGTGTATTAGTTACCTAGAAAAAAAAATCACATTGCTCTCATTGTTACACTCTACTTTCTTTTATGTATTTATTTAAGTAGTTTTCTAACTCTTATTGAGTTTCAACTAAAATAATATTTAAAGCTGTTCACTTTTAGGCCACTGTCTTTATGATGTGCAGCCCTAGCACCAAGCCTAGCAGGACACCCTGGTAGTTAATGGAACATCAAAATCAGCTGTAAAAGCATGTTGTGACTTTAGATAATCTTGTTGGCTGAAAAAAAGTAAAATCCAATTAAATGAAATTACATGAAACAAAACAGTAGAATGAAATAAAGCTGCAAATTCAAAATATTTAACATAGTTAACAGAAGAAAATAATCCATGGAACATACAGTTATGGGTAAAATTATAAACATGTAACCGAAGAGAGTAACTGTATCATCTGAACAATGTAACCAAGTGTTTTCTAATGAAGCACAGATGTAAAGAGTGAACTGGCACAGCCAATCCATTCGAACTTACACTCCTGTATTCCTCTATTTCTCTGTTAAAATAAACATGACATTTAAAAATTAAAAGAACCTTCGCATTTTCTAATTTAAACCATGTTCTCTAACTGTCCGGATTCTAACTACAAGGCAATAATATTGTTATTATTAAAAATATTAAGTACATATATGTCAGGAAAAAAAGCTAATACATGCATACATTATATTTGTTTATAATTCACTAAATATTAGCTACATTTTATGTGAAATCCAGAAGTAAATTTATTAGAAACCCACTGGCCCTCTGCATTGTGGAAGCCCATGCAAGGCATGAACACATTGCTGGGGAAACGGAATGGTTTGGTTAGGAAAGCCAGCTTTATACAGCAGAGCAAAATCACTGTGGAACCTGCTTCCACCCATAATGGAAACTGTAGGCTATGGAATCACTCAAACCTTCCCAGGCACCTTCTGCTCATGTTCAGTATTACTGTCCTGCAGACACTTCAACATGCAGGGTAAATGCAGCTAATAAGCATAATTAGCTCAGACAGTGTATTTTAATTTAGTTTTGCACTAGAGACTAATTGCCTACTCAGCGAAGGGGAAGTGTAACATTTTTTTTAAGATGCTTACCCGAGGGCCCTGATCACCTTGATCTCCCTGCAAAGTGGAAAGATGAGATGATAGGTTTAACACAGCATCTGTGTGCTACCCAGCTCTCTTACACAATCTAACATTTCACTGCATCAATACAAACAGTCTCTTGAGTTCATGCTGGGAGGGCTTTCCAGTCACCTTGTAAGAATCACCCGAACATCAACTCACCTTCTCGCCTTTTGGACCAGGAGGGCCCTGAAAGAGACAAAGGCAAAGATTAATTACTGATACTGATGGAGTCTTGGGACACAGCAAGAAACAGGTCTGCGCCAATCTGCATTTTCTTCCCAACAATGTATTTCCTTATAATTTTTAACTCCAAATGCTGGTGATATTCCAGAGATAGCTTCTTCACTGTACTGATAACAAGAACTGCACGCTATTTCTTGAATAGTTTGTTAATCCTGTGGGTTAAATCAGTCCCCTTAGACAAGAAAAATTATGCCTGAAATGGCAAAATATCTACAGATTTCACTTAGGGACAATAGTTTATCTCCTATCAGATAATAGTAGTTTTTAGACTGTAAAAGCTCTTTGCAAGTGCACTTAATAAATTCAAATACATATAAATCTGTCATGTATTTTGGCACCTTCCTTGTCTTAGATTGCCAAAGAAAAATGGATTCAAAATTCTAAAAGAAGGGTTTCAATTCCTTTCTTTGGCAATACTGATGTTAAGTCTCAAGCAGACTGTTTAGGCAGAATGAGCTCTTTTCGTAATATGATTTTGCAGGAGTTACTTTTTGTTACTTACCACCCAACAAACAGTAAGACGACAGAATCACAAATAGGAAGTCCTCTCCTATTCCATTTTTACCCAGCACTTTCCAGAAAGCTAACAGCAGGTTTCTAAACCACTAGTTTTTCACGTTAGTATCATGTGAATAAAAATGCTATCAGTCTGCAAAAAACTGTCTGCTTACACAGTGCAGACTCTACCTCCAGCTTTCTGAAAGACATGCAGGTGTTTCATTACAAAGGACCTGAGATACATATGAAAGCAGCTGTAAACAGAGAAGGAGCCATTCAAGCCAGCATGGTTCACTGTGATAACACAAAGAGAGTGTGTGGCAGTGTGTGTGTGTTTGTGAGGCTGTATGCAGAACAAGAGAAGATTGTCACTAACAACACTGGTAAAGACTCATGTGGTTCACATAAATGCAGTGGAATGGAGGTCAGTCTGCTGTGTATTAAAGATGTGATCAACCACAGGCAAGTCTTTGAGAACCCTTGTTGTAGCCAATTTTCTGCTTAGTTTTAAGGGCTTCTGATGCATGCCAGAGAAGACCATCTGCTCCTAAATCTTTCAAGGAATTAAAGCATATGCCTCTCCTTCAATGGCCTGCCATCTCTTCTGTCTGCTGCAGAGAACACAGAAACAAGTCTGCCTCCTGATGTCCCCATGTCTCCTTCAGGAAGGACAGTGCTCACTGCCAGCTGAGAGGAAATTATCTGCTCAATTAACTGTGACCCCTGCCCACTTTGCATTGCCCTGCAAGCACTTGGCCTCTTTAAAAACAAATTAAGCAAAATAATTTAATGAATAGATACAACCTGGCTGCACCTTTAAGGTCTCTCCATACACATTTTTTTTATACTTTAAGCCCTACTGTCCTTTCTCAGTTCACATACATATTGAAAACTAAGTGTGGCACTGTCTATTTTTAGCTACAGTCTCAACATATGTGTACTGTGACATTACAGTAGAGCAGGTCTGCTTCCAAACTTACACATACATGCAATTGAGCTTGTGAATTTGTAAACTCATTCCATCAGTAACACAGTAATTGCAAGATGGGAAGAACTAAGATCAGTCAGTGCGGGCTGTTGCTGCCTTCTCCACAGTCAATGTGAAGCACAAACGAAGGGCTTGTTGTGCTCATGTGTTCTACCTCCTGAATTATCAAGCCATTACTGACTCTGAATATCTTACTGGCTGCAAAGTGCAAATAGCATGACCCCTATCTGCTACAGTCAGAATCCTATTTCTCAGGCCTTAGGCATGAAATTATAGATAACATGACATGACTGAGAGTGTAAACAGATGCTGTCTTGTGGGAGCTGCTTCTGCCTTACATTGAGATGCTCAGTGCCATTCTCATGCCCAAGAGTGGCCCTGCTTGTGATGGGTTTTGGCTCATAACCTTTCTGAAGCATGCTTGCCACAGCTCTGCCTGTTAGTAGAAATTACAACAGGAGAGATCACATCAGCTGCCTGAACTAAGCCAGCTCACTGGAACAGAAACGAGTTAGAGCTCACATGAGGGGCTGAGCCACCAGATCTGCAGGGCTACTGCTCTGTCTCTCTGGTATGACTGCTGGCAATTTGTTCAGCCATCTTCAGTGCACAAGTGGCTCCTTCCCCTACCTTGCATATTTTCCTCTGCTAAGAGTTCTCTAAAAGTACAATCTATACTCAAACATGCTTTTAAATTAGACTGAATCATCTCTCTCTTTTTTTTCCCTGTCCTTTTTCTGTTCAGGATTTTCTGAAAACTGCCTCTGCACATCCTGATCAGAATTTGTTTTGGTTTTTATTACTTGTTGTTTTCTCTTCCTGAGCGGCACACACCATCATCTCTATCGCGTCACCCTTCCAGCATACAAATTTTTCATAGAAGTCTTCATAAACATGTCACAATTCTATTGCACCAGGAGTTAAAAACAGCTTTCCAAAAGACCACAAAGGCACTTCTGGTGTGAACATTCTTACAGATCTCTTCATTTGTATTTGCAATGCTTTTGCCTTCCGCAAGTCTTGAAAAATAAACAAACAATTGCAAACAAAAATGGCTCTTTTGGATGCAAGTGAAGACAACCAGTGGGGTTTCATCAAAATAAAAATTAGTGGAATACTTTCATGCCTTGTTCACCCATCTCTGGATTTTCTCCCACTGTTTCAATTGTCCTCTATTGTTTTCTTGCAACTTTAAACAGAAAATTCCTATCCCTCAGCCTTTGACATCTTCTTTCCATTTGTGCTGAGAAACTCTCCCAAGGTTTTTACTGCAGAGTTTATTAGTGTGTGTACACTGAGTGGAGGCAGGGAGCAAGAAAAATCTGAGGGAAAGTTGGGTTTGTGGGGGTGGGGTGTGATTAGGAGACAGATTTGTTTAAAGGAGGGCAAGGTTTCTTCTGTTTAAGGGTACAGACACAAAGCACAGAGTGAGTAAAATAACTCTAGTTTTGTAGGACACAGCATAGACTTTCAGCTTTTTTCCCAGGGAGACTTCTGTGCTTTCGTTTATGAGATGGCAGAGATCAAGCCACGAGCTGCCGAACAAATGTGAAAGCATTTTGTGTAAGTTATATGAAACGTCTGAGGTCAGAGCATTTCTGAAATAACTTTACAGTGTTTTCACTGGAAACAGAGGCTCTTTTCTCAAAGTGTAATTATCTACTCCAGACTACTCTACATTTCCAAGGAGAGTTTATAGCCTGTTTCACATAAGCAAGGCCTTGTAAATCTCAAACACATGCAAAATCTGCATTCATAATTAGGTGAAAAATACTACTGTTTTTAAAACAAGGTCTCCCAAAGCAGACTGAAAGGCCTCCAGGCACCTGCCAACCAGGAACAAAGCTAAAATCAGGGTCAAATACAAAAACCAGCCATATTCAGGATTACTGACAGGTGACTCCTCCCCCCTATCAAAATCTCATTTCCATACTCTGATGAAATTTTGCATTACTATAAATATGTGTACAGGAATAAAAAGGCAAGAGAATGCAATACCAGAAAATAGGAGAATGATCCTTGCAGTGTTCATCAGGCATAATTACCTTAGAATTAACTGAGTGCGATCAGCATGATTTTTTTCATACAACTGAAATTTTATAATCCATTCCCTGAAAGATGCTAATTTTGTGTTCCAAATGGCCATTGCAACCTATGTATTTTTGCAAAAGTTACATCCAGAGACTTCTTAAAAAGCCAGTAGTTGACTTTTATTGGTTTTACAAACATTCATAATTATCAAAACTCTCTTACAGATATATTCTCTCCACATACCTATTGCTACAGATCTGCCTTTCACCATAATACAGGCAGTTCTGCTGCAAACTCACCCAAAAGGCTCCAAGCATTGATGGGACAATGGAACTGAAAACAGTAAGGGATTCTCAGTACAGAGTACAAAGAAACAGCAATGTTGAAGGCTCTGTACAAAGCTCCATAGTCAATACAGAGGAATGCTGATTTTTCCTGTTAGACAGCCTATATGATTCCTCTGTAAAAAGGACCAGCCAGTCCCCAGCACAAGCTGGTGATAACCAACCAACCAACCAATAGAATCAGCTGGATTGTGACAGTCCCAGGTCCCATTGGGATCATCCACTCTCACAGCTCCTAAAGAACATGACGCGTCAAAGTTGACACCTCCCATCAGACAGAGCCACCATGGAAGGCACAGGTGACAATAACCTTTCAGACACACTCACTGCTTTCCTACATTCCCACCACAACAGCCAAAGGCTGGGGAAAGCTGGCAGCTGGAGGGCTGAATGCAGTTTTCCAGGTTCAGCCTTCATTCTCATCTGGGATGGAGGGGCATACAGTGCAGTCATCCCCACCAGCAGCTGCAACACCCGCAGTGCAGCTGCCAGCCTAAGGCAGCAGCAGCTTTGCAGAAACAAACAGGAAAGTGAACCAGATATTCCAAGGTCACCCAGACAAATCCTAAAAGGGAATCAATTTGCCAGCTTAGTTTAATCAAGTTTTCACATCCAACTGCATGCCATACTTTGCCTAAATTAATTCAATACTGCCAATTACTTTAGGAGTAAAAAGGCGGCTTTAGCACATAACAACAAAATAATCAGATACAAACCCTGAACTTTCTTTCTTTGAAACTTGACCTCAATAAATTACAAGAGTCTGACTGGAACAACAGTCCCCAGTCCATCCTATAATTGCTGCAAAATATTAGGGTCAGATATGATCCTGAATCATAGGAGGTTACACAGAGCATTATGAAACACCACTGTATTTCATAACTGTTTCAAAGTTCCTACGCTCATTTCGGTCTTGTGTCCACTACACAAACCCTGAACTACTGAGGCAATGTGGTTTTGGCATCAGCTGAGCTTGGCCATGTTTTCAGCCAGTGTTTACATATGCTAGTTTACAATGCCAACATCTCACCTTGCAACAATTTTACAAGTACACAGAAGAATTTTCAGTGAATCTGAAGAGTTTCTACTGCTGAAGTGCCTTCCTTTTTACATGTTTTATTCTTCTCCTGTAATATGACCAACTTATTGGGAAAACTTCAACCAAACACCTCTCAAAAGGCTTTTACTAATATCTAATTTCCTCCCCTTATATTCTAAAGTTTTTGTTAAAAATTTTAAGGCAGAGAAAAAGAAAACTGAATTTTGAACACAGTAATGGTAACTGCCTTTACCAATATTATGTAAATGATTTAAGCTGAGAAACATAAAACTGATTTATATAGCAATCTAGATAAACAGCTCTGTTAACATTCACAACTAGCAAATTATAAATGACTCCTGCTGTAAATTCATACAACTGTATTCAGAAGGCAGTGATTTATAGCAATATATAAATCAGACAAGTTTATGAACTGCAGGCAGAAGAACAGAGTCTACCCAAAATGTGTCAAGAAACCATTTAGACTGTAATTTAGACATTCATTTCTCATGCAGTGCTCTTGCTGAGGTTGGGATGGGGTGGGGTTTTTTTGAAACTTATAATGCTGCTCACAAAAACCACCAGCTCACATTAGAAGCTGCAGAAGGGTCACTTCTAACTCACTAATCCAGCACCCAGGAAAAAGCACATGGGCCAGTGTCCCAAGCAAGAACCTGCTAAAAGGGAGCTCCTCTTCCTTTTTCTGATGTTCTTTCTTTCTTTGGTTAATCAATAAGACTGTTATCTTCTCCTCCCCTTCCCCTTCCTTCTATAGACAAACAATGTTTTTCTTTGAAAGCCTACAAAACACCACCAACAGTCCTACAAAGACTGTGTGGTACAGAGGGTATGTGACTGTTTGTGACATGTACAATGGGTATGTGACCATTGCCTGAGCACGAAAAAAACAAGGATCAGCTTTACTCTTTCCACAAATTAATGTAAGTAAACATTACAATTCGAATCTGCTAAGATTCTTGTGAGTCAAGTAGCTGCTGTATGTGACAGTAAGATCAATTATACGGCAGCAGAAAAAACTGGCACATTCTTAAACAAAAGAAAATGGCTTCTGGTAAAGTCAAAAGCCTTCTGACTTTCACTTACTGCTCAATGCACTATAACACATGTATTTCCTGCATCTCAGCACTCATTGCCCTGTCCACAATGCACCTTTCTATTCTCCTACTTGTCAGATAAGCAGAAATTGATGATGTTAGAGATTTGATGCAATACTGTAAAAACAAACAAACAAAAAACCACAAACAAACAAACCAACCCCACAAAGGAAATGCCAATCTTGTAAACTGGTAAAACAGGACATAAAATAGATGAGAAAAGCTAATACTGCTGTATCTCTCATGTTATAAGAAAACAACCAGAGCTTCTGATTTCAATAACAGGAAGGAAGGAAGATTGTGAGGAAGATACAAACACAATCTTCATTACTTCAAAACCACAGAAACACACAAATTTTTGGCTGGCACTCAGAACTGCAGGAACACATAATAAAACACAACTGATGTGGGCTCTACAGAATCAAAATTCAGAAAGCAGACTGAACATGGAGCTTTTTTTAGTATTACTGTTGTATTTAGTATTTCCACTGCAGTCTCATCATTTTTTGGAGTTCAATCTATGATTTTTAACGATATTTTTAATTACAACATAGTATCAGTTTCAGTGTTCAATATTTGGTTTATGAAACATTTCAAAAATGAGACATTTTTGATACAGACTGGTTGAGGCTTCCTACTCTTCCACCCATCCTCCAGCAGATCCCTGTCTCATTAGCTGTCCACCTGAAAAAGCAGCACATACTATCTTAGACTCACAAAACAGTTTGGGTTGGAAGGGTTTAGAAGTCATTCAGTCCATCCCTCCTGCCATGAGCAGGAGCCTCTTCAACTTGACCAGTGTGCTGGTCAACAAGTTGCCCATCCAACCTGACCTTCACTGTTTCCAGGGATGAGGCATCCACCACCTCTCTGGGCAAACTGTACCAGTGTTTTACCACCCTCTTTGTAAAAAAATTCCTTCTCTATGTATCTAGTCTCAATCTCTCCTCTTAGTTTAAAACCAGTAACTCTTGAACTATCAAAACAGGCCCTGCTAAAAAGTGTAGTATGACCAAGATTAACTCCTCATCTCTGGTATCTCAGGTAGGCTCCTCTGCACTCCTCTACCTTACAGAGCCTCCCTACTTTTTCCTCCTCTTCCTTTAGTTCCACTTGATCCAATACTAAATGGCTATACAGCAGAGTTTGTTTTTTATCCCTTCTCCAACAGGAATAAGCATACTTATGTGTGTGTGTGAGTATGCTGGTGGTGGAACTTAAAAACCTATACTGCATTTCTGTATCAGCATTCACTCAAAAGTTGAAAAGTTAATATATGGCATGGTAACTATGGAATAGACAAGAATGAGTCTGCTGTCAATAGAAGATAATATTTATTCTAAGCCATGGGATTCTTGATAAGATTCAATAGTTTGTAAGATTCAATAATAAAAGAAAGTGGAGTTGATAGTCTTGTAACTTTTTCAATAAGTATTCACTACATTCAACAGCAACAATGCCAAAGGAATTCAATGAATTAAAAATCTATAAAAAATAATGCTTGGTAAACAGGAAGACAAGAATTAAAGGCTGCTTTCCAATTTTACAATAACAAGAACTGGAGTGCAAAGATTTTTCAACACTGATTGCTTCACCTTTTCTTCAGAAGAACTGCATTATATTTGTGTCAAACTACTGAAGCAGGAAAACCTTTATAGCTCTCAACTATTTTTTGTTTCTACAGATTTCATGCCTTTATTTTGCGTTGAGCATTGAAAGTGATATGAAACAAACCAGAAAAAGTCAGCACTCCTATACTCCTGTTGGTCTTAATGTATTAAAATAACAGTGTCACAGTATCACTCCAGAGGAGTTTTCTGCACCTATAAGAAGCCAGTAAGCAGAATGTGCAAATACAGAGTTATTTTGCCCACAAATACACATATACTTCTGGCACCCTGGTCTAAGGAGACACTTTGGGCTTTGATGCCTTGAATCCAACCAAAATATTCTACTTTATGTAAGCAATTAATGTGCCCCAAATCAAGTAAGAATTTGAGGGAAAAAAAAATTTAAAAAAAGAAGAAAAAATATTCATAAAAGAAAGACTAATATAATAGAGTGATGTTTAGAGCTTATAAAACTGCATTGTGATTATGAAATTACATTCTGGCTTTCTTTCCTAACACAATAGAAATTGAAAAGAAAAAGAATACATATTTTGCCAATCAAACTCATAAATCCTTCTTCCAGGTTTTTGAGACAAAAATTTACCATAAAGTACTTTTTTATACTTTTGGGAAATTTTCATCCATAGGCCAGTTATCTCATTTATTCCTAGAAGCTTAGCAAGAAAAAAAGCTCCTCACTGGGAGTTAACAGCTTCTTTTATTTTCAGAAACAGTAATTCATATTCCAATGTTTCAGCTATTTTTAACCTAAAAATAGAACGATGGCTTCTCTAATTTAAACACCTCTGGTGCTTCCCTGATTGTTTATTAGCCTGGTAGGTAATCCAGGTGAAACGACAGTGCCCTTTGCTCATTTAATCTTTTTTTGTTTGACTTAAAAGAATCTTTTTGGTGAGGATGGCAGGCTGAACTTCAGGTATTTTGAAGGAAACAGACAAAGGATGAAAGCAAGGGAAGGGGGGTTTCAGAGCAATGGAGATTCAACACTGCCACTCACTATCTACATGAGGAATACCTACGGTCATCGAAATACATTTTCCAAGCTCCCTAGCCTTTTGGATATCTCAGCTTTGCTGTCTGAATTACTTCTGTGTGATGAAAGAGCATCCAAATATCTACCAGGCAGATCCCCCTTTGACCAGCAGCTGAGTCTAGGAGATTTATGTACTTCATTAACAGATGCTGCACAGGGTCCAGCTCTACAAAAAATAAAGAGTAACTGCACAAAAACAGATGACTGAAATTCCAAAAAACCCACCAAAACCCAAAAAACCTCTCTGTTCATCAATTCGAAATAAGTGCTAGTTTCAAAACCAGGCTGGTTTTTGAAGAATTTTGGCCTGTACCTGCTATCACATCAAGGTAAATTTATAAAGTAATAAAGGCTGAAGTTGTTTAAACAAGCAAACCTGCACAGCTCACTTCTGAACAACGTTTTGCAGATAACGTGTATTTGCTGTATTTTAACACTAAACCTATTCTCAGCAAGAGGATTTTAATACAGACTTTAAAATAGAGAAGGCCAATTCCATTCTTCCATTTACTGCAGTGACTCCACGCCAGTTTCAGTACCATTGCTCTGAGTTTCACTGAGTATTTCAAAGGCAAGGCATACTGTCCATGCACTGCTTTTTTATTTCCAGATTTTGCTACTCAGTACAGGAAATATTTTCTCATTCAGCGTAGTAGAATGTCAAAGAATGACTTAGATATTCCTTTAGTGTTGTCTGCAAATGCTGCTATAAAATGCTAAAATGTGAAAGATGTGATTACTTAAATCATGAATGGTTAAAAGAAAATGGCAGTAAATTGTATTATAAAGCCACAACCATATAAAAAACAGCACCAAGGGCAGAAATGCTTCTGAGACATCCACAGATTAAGAGCAATAGAATTATTTCAGATACTAGGTAACTTTTTAAATTTCAGGGTATGCTAATACCTGGGAAGAATCTATTTCAGCAAAACATTCCTCCAAGAATCTTATTCTTCTTTCTTTCCTGTGACCCTTGCAAGTCCTGTAGTCCCTTAAATTGTTCCTGTGCATGGGCTCCACTGGTGCCCAAAGAAGCCTTTTCACAAGAACTGCCTGACAAATGTCACGATAAAAGCTACACTGCACAAACCCACCTGAAGTGACCTGCAAGTCTTAGGTTACTGCAAATGTTTCTGAACTATCCCAGCTACAAGGCATTGCTAAAAGAGGCAAAGCATGACACTTTAAGTAATAAGTCTAGTCTTGATGGAGATGTGTCAGTCCTTAGTCAGATTAATTCCTTTAATATCAAATAATATACAGAAAGAAAAGCAAAAAAATAGTATCAATTAATAATATTTATGTTACACTAAGACAAACAAATGTCAGTACAAGAACTAAATCCTTCATTTATTGTCACCAATTCCCTTATCTGCAAAGGGGAAAACTACAATGATGTATTTCACAGAGCTATTTTGAGAACTGCAGATTTGTGAAGTTTGAGATGGAACACCAGATAAATGCAGATGAATTTTTAGATCAACTGCAAACATACACATACTTTTCTATGCAGACATATGTAAAAGTGAGATGACTGAACATATTTTTGTAAACTATAAGGCTGGAAACATCTTTATACAGGAAGCAATTTAAGACAACATAAAGTTTATTAAAAACAAAACTGTTTTCTCCTCAAGACTAAGAGTATGGACTACAAAATTCAGAACATCTTCAGGGGAAATTAAACACATATGTATATTTATACTTGAATGGATATTCATTCTTTTTGGCAAGTGATCACTAGCAGACATACTGGGCAATATAGCTGGCTTGTATTTCTGAAAATACGTGATTCTCTTACATGTTTCTCAGGAGCTCACAGTTCTTGAATATTACTGATGGATCTCAGTAAAAAACTATGTTAGGAAATCCTACAGTATTGTAGGGACAGACAAAGCATTTTTGAAATTGGCAATCTGGATTAAAGCTCACAGAGAGAATGGACACTTCCATGCCATGCTCATTAGTAACATTACTGGCAGTACACAAAATACTCCAATGAAAGTCACTGCTGCATTTTCTGCCTTTTTCTTCCTTCTCGAAACTTGACTCAAAGAATAACAGATCAGCACAGCTCTTCGTGCCAGTATCAATTCAATATAAAAAAACCCCTAAAGATTTCTACTAACACATACATTTGCTTGAAGTAAAATTTTAGTTCACAGCAGTGTCACTTCATAAAGGGAAATATAAATTTTGAAGGTTTCCTCTACCAGCCTGAGATCCAAATCTCCCAGTTCTGCTCCAGTTTACAGGACTTTCAAGCATCTAGCACAAAACATCACCAGTCTCTGAACTGATAATGGCTTTCAAAGAAACTCTGATATTTTGAAAACCTTGTGAAAGACTAATGTTTCAGACATCACAGCATTATCTTCAGTGTCAATAAGCCTGATGAAATACACATTTTTATAACTCCTAATTTTTTTTTTTTCATTATTAAAGCTAGTGAAACTACTGGGATCTGCAACAAATTGAACTGGAATTCAAAGCTAAAATACAGCATGACGATCACTAAAAACAATAAGCCAGCATGAGTTTAATATCAAATTAAAAACATGTGCAGCAAGATAGTAAAATACTATATAATATTCCTGAACACAGTGCAATACGTTGCTTTGACATAATCCCTAATAGAACACAGAACACACTAGTGTATTTCTGCCATATGTAAAATAGGAGGAAGAAAATATGAAGGTCATTTGATAAAGAAATTATTTAGGAATACAAGAAATATTTCAGAGTCCTTAATTATATTTTGACAACCCTTTGTAATGTCATAATGGAACCACAATACTAAGTTTGCAATTGCTTTTTTGTACTCATATGTACTCTGTTAAGCTAAGCAATGCTTTACCAAATTAAGGCTTGCAAGTAATTTTTGCTTCACAGTTTCTCACTTGCTTTTGGAAGATCTACTATGCCCTGGTGACAGCTGGAACTTCTAGATGAATAGATGGAAAGTCTAATGTGTGATCTCCCATCACATTTATACTGGCATATGTAACCAGTAAATCGGATCTTCATGTTTATTTTATGAACACAAACCCAATTCTTTTTAAAAATTAATGATGCTACCATGAAAAAAAGTTGGTAACATCCTACAAATAGAAAGCTCTTGTGCATATTTTCTTTTAGAGTTTTAAATATTAGTTTTATGTGTTGTCTGATTTTAGGGCTTATTTTTTAGACTAACAGTATCATAAATTGTTCTGTGAATTATAAAATAAGAAGATCTACTTCTACAAGTTTTGGGTCAAATTCTTCTCAAAGCCCATCTTCCAAGCTTTCTTTATCTATTGCACACAGTTACTCCTAAAGGAGATCTTCAGATTCAGTGAAAGAAGCCATCTTCCCAGGAGCAGAATTTATTTTACAAGCACATCCAAAGCTGATAATTATGTTGCATGAAGAGTCCTTTACACAGAATTCTGTACAATGAACATCCTTATTTTTGTGTTTGTACCAAATCAAAACCTAGACTGAAATGGTAATTGTAGAATTAACAGAATTCAAGTCTGATACTTTCTGAATCAAGCAAGAAAATAAGCAATGAATTATCTGTTCCGAGAAATGCTGCGGAACATCTGAACATCTTGCTGTTTCAGCACCAGATAGTTACTGAACTTGTAACTCAAAAGCTTGCCTATCAGAGTAAGTAAAAGAACTGTACAGTAGCACAGTTGGGGTAGGAGTCTGGCCTCCTCGTGGTGTCTGGCAGACCCTGATGAGCAGAGCTCTAAAAAGTCTAATTATCCCCAACTAAGTTCACTTAGCAGGGTACTGTAGGGAAGTCATCAATCTGCCATTAGAGGCTCCTTTGCAATTCCGATAAAAGGGTGGGAAAAGACAAGTAAAAAAATATGTTGAAAGAAAGAGCGCAGTATCAAATTGTACAAGAATTTTGTTTGTTGATGCTTGGAACTTTTACCCTCCTCTACCTTTTTAAAGTCTGTGTGGTGCTTCCTTAGTCTTGGTACAACAGATAGTTCACAACAATTTGCCCCTAAATCTCCAATTCTGTGCTCTCTTCTTTACAGAGCAAAGAATTCTCTTACTTGCACTACTGCTGTCTGCTTAGCAAGAAAACCACTCAATATTCACAGCTCTTCTGCTTTACACATGTGCGTAAGTCTACCAGGGAAACAAGTGTTTTATATCTGAAAGTACTTCTTGTTGTTGATGCCTTTTATCAAAATTAACTTCTTTTTATTACATATAAAGCTGGGAAAGCATCATACTTAAAAACAATTAAATGCACAATCTCTTTCTGAGAAGACACATTTCTGGCTTCTTGTGTGTCATAAGCACTTACGTATACAGTAAATGAAGTTTTGAGCATGATTTCTCCCCTTGACATTCTCTGATGTGGTTCATTTTAGCAACTAACAAAAAATGAAAAGCCATGAAAATGGCATTTGTTTCTTCTTGTTCACAAATTAATATGGGCTGTTTCCTAAAAAGGTCTCACAATTTCAACAGTGTTCACAAATGCTATTACCATTTACAAAAGCAGAATGGCAACTAAGGTTCTGCCTGCCTAAACACACATGAAACACAGTACAAGCTTGTTTGTTTATGTGATGCCCTCAGATTAATTTCTGATCTCATAATTTGCAGTAAATTGTTATTAGCAGCAAAGGCATCAAGGATTTATCTTTGTTATTTGTACAAAGAAAGTACAAGTCTGCTACCTAATGTTAATAAACTACTTGCCTAAGTTTGAAAGCAAAATCTGACCTGCAACTTGTAACTCAGGAGCAGATTAGCATTTGTATAATCAGACTGAGTCACACAATTCTTCAGCCAGATCAGGAGTTTAAAAAGGAGCATAGAGTTTGAGTTTATAGGAGAAATAGCCCACAGGATCATTGTCAACAGTGAGAAGAGCTGATGGCCTGGGTACAATCACCGTGATTCTTCCAGGAGCAGTAACGTTACTGCACTGTGTAGCTGCAAGTGAATTACTGTTTCAGTCTTAGGCTGATTTTGTCCTTCATAAGGGTATTTCTTGCCTCCCTACCCTACTCTCCATGTAAGTGAAGAGTCTTGAGGCATTTGTGAGAGCAAACTGCTAGAAAAAAAGGAATGTGGAGTTTACACCTCCATTTATGGTGATCAGAACAAAAGAAATATGTCCAACTCTAACAATCTGACAGCAGAGACCACTCAGCAGCACTGGTCAATAGGACATTATGTACCTAGCCCATAGCTTAAAAAACCATAAAAACATATATACAATCACTTGATGTTATCAACTGCCCCACTACTGAATGGCATGCACTGAGAGCAATATTTAACAGGTTGTGGAATGCAGTGGCTATCCAAACTACCAAAACTGAAAGGGAAGCTCAGCAGGAAACAAAATACATTTTATTTATACCCCCTTTCCCATCCTTCCTACTATCAGATATTCTTTTCTAAGATCTAGGAGTCTCCCTACCATCACAGTGATCTCTAGGAAGTGATAAATATCTTCCCTAGACTGCTGCCTTCCAAACACACTCAAAACTAGGGCCTGTGGCCTGCTGTGTTTCTCTGTCCTTTGACAAAAACCAGAAAACTGAAAGGTAAAATGGTTCCCACCAGCACTGTTGACAGCACAAGCCAGTAATAGCCAGTTTAACCACAAATCAGAATCTCTGTCATCAGAAATTAAAAATACTCCAGTCACATACCCTGATGCTTGATGGCAAAAAAAAGGACACACGTACATTTGTCACCACAATCGCTATGGAAACCCTTTATCATCCACCAGGCACTGGAAAATTTCAGGCTGTTACAACATCACGTCCATGGATGTGTCACATAAAGGAAAACAAGAATCTCATGAAAACAAATATCAATCATTAATACTTTGTCCATTTCTAATGCAGACTTGGACAGCTGCCAAAGAGAAAGGAGAAGCATCTGTGAAGCTGCTGTATCTCAAAGTCCCACACAGAGAGTGCTCATGTATGCTGACATGAGAGACAAAGTATGTTGTGCTAGAGATAGCCCAGGGAGAGGATATTGCCCCAAAGAAGGGCTCAGATGAAGTCACACCAAAACACCACCCTGCCCCACACTTACAGTCTTTCATAGCTTTAGTCCAGCAGGATTTTTTTAAAGGGTTGTTTTTGTCTTCCTTCACCATAATATTAAAATCTTGGCTTCTAGTATTTACATGAAACTTACTTCTAAACAACAAAAAAAGTACAAAATAGCCAGCCTTCTCTCTTTACCCAGATAGTATATTTCTTATGGAATTAATATTAGACTACAAGCTAAACTTTGTTCTCTGCCAAGCAGGAATACTTTCATTATTTAAAAAAGAGAAAGTATGGGCAAAGTTTGGTTGTATAGATTAACTGGGAGAAGAACTCTTTCTGGTCCAAGCTAATCTAAATATATATTTATATTCCAGATAAGAAAAAGCAAATTTTTTGGGGGGTCACTCAAGAGTCAGAAT
>VWYP01015363.1:47253-71812 GCA_013400435.1 Pycnonotus jocosus
GGTCACTCAAGAGTCAGAATTTAATTTCAGCAAAAATATTAAATATTTTATTACTTGCTCTTCTACAGAAGAACACAGCTTACATGGTATTTAAAGTAGCTTTCTTTTTAACAGAAAACCAAAATCATAAGAAGGAATACTGTTTTTTTAAAGATTAGACTAGAAATTCTTCAGGTTTTTTACTGAGGTGTTTACTTTTCAGAGATACAATATAACCATAAGCTTTTTCTGGAAGAAAAAAAAAAAGAGCACCTATAAGTTGTAATAAAGCTTCTTGTTACTTGAAATGGGAAAACGTGAAGCAAAATTATCCTTTATGATCTATTTTTGAAGAAAATAAGCAGTAAAAAAATTAAAATTATAGGAACACCCAGTAATTAGGTATGCATTAGGTGAATTTAGTGTGCACTTTATAAAACCATAGTGAAAAAGAATGGGGGTTATTAAAACAGTGAGTATAGAAATTATTAGAATTTATCCCTGATCTTAGCATGAACTTGCATGGTGAGGACATCAGAAACTTCCTGAGTGCTTCTCCAATCAGCATAACATTTTTTTAATTTGAAGCCAGGTAGCCTTTACTTACTAACCAAATTGATCAATACTTTAAATATTGAATTTCTCACAGATGCAGTTAAGACCAGGGAAATTGCTGCCAACCATAACAGGCTGGAATTTCTGCATTACTTCATGACATGCCAAGAGGTTTTGAATTATTTTATTTGTATGTGAGCAGATTCTGTTTTCTGTGGATACTTTAAATTTTTAAGAGCCTTGAGATTTTCAACTACAGCTTCCAATATTTAAAAAACACTGCTTTTAATATTTAAAAAATGCTGTCTCAGCAAGCTATCTGGATCTGAGTTTCAATTTAAGGGGATACACTTCTAAATGTACAGCCCCCATGTAGTTGCCTGAGACACACAGACATCAACACTGGCTAGAAAGCAATTCCACAGAATGGTTACCTAATTCAGTAGCTGCCTACAGTCAGAATCTGGAATTAGGAGGCAAGAATGTGTGCAGCTAGTGTCACATGAGAGATTCCCTAGGTACCCAAGACAGCTGCCTGTGACTGACAGCTACACCCACAGTCCAACACAGACTCCAGCCCGTGTACATAAAACAGCCAGTGGCCGAGGACAGAGACACTGGATCAGTTCACACAGCAACAAATGCCTGAGTGCAGACAATGTAATTGAGCCCAAGGAGTTCACCACGAGCTGAACAGGTTCCTAGGCACACTGAGTGTGGACTTGACCTTCAGTGACTGCAAGGAGTGCTTAGACACTGCATAGGTCAATACCTACACAACACAGGCTTCTGGGTTTAGGCATCTTAATGTAAAGCTGAACACAACTCTGTTTTATGCCTTTATGTCTTCCCCACCAGTGCTCTCAAAAGAATTATTCCTGGACTCAATCAGTCAGCCAAAATTACTGAGTACACACATATCCTCCTGACACAATAAGAGCATCCTGAGCTGAAAAGGAAGAAAAGGCATTATTAAGAACAATGCTACATATTGCTGAGGACAATGGTGACAACCCAGAAGTGATCATTTCCACTGGGAGAAATCAGTGAAGTTAACACGTAAGAATTCTCTCTTAAAACAATTTGGGGAACATTTTTAGAGGGCTTTTTCTTCAGTTTGCACCCCACTTCTCTTACACCCATGAAGAGATTTCTCTGCCTTTCTGCTTCTGAAACCGCACTGAACACTGCCATCTCCATGGTGGTTCCTTGCCTACAGCCACCCCAGGGCATTTCATGTAGAGATACGAGCTCCAAAGACTGAGCAGCTGTTTACAAGCATTAGGCAAGAGACACTCTTCTCTAAGCAACTGAAATGTGGGAGGTGAGGGTCCAAACCCAGAAGGAAAAGACACGGGTGGCAGCACAAGTTAACATCAACTAGAGGGCAGCCCACAGGCTCTTCTATCAGCCTCAGGTCCTCAGCAGAGTTTGTTCAGAGCTATAGTGCCACACAGAATTACAATCTCTCTCTTCATCGACCTCCAGCAGCAGCATAGAGGCTGAAAGTACCTCACTGTGTAGTCCACACATCAAGAGCCTATTCTGAAACGTGCCATGGGCAGTGGTCACCTCCAGCATCATATGGACTTCTTCTTATTAAATGGAGCCTGGCATTGCAAAGATACTGTGCATTCAGGCCAAGTGGTTTGAGGGTTTGTAAATCAATCTGTCTTTTAACAGATTGATTTTATGATGTTTAGAAATTTAAAAATCTGAAAGAAATGCTTGCTTCTCATAAGGAAAATCTTAACTTAAAAAAAAAGGGCAATCAATAAGGTAGTAAAACTTTAACTTGCAATTATGATTCTGAAATATAAAAGGCCCTCATAGAAATCCTGGTTCAGGTAACTGACTTGTGCTAAGACAGTTCCACAGATCAAAGCTTACTTCCCCCAAAGCAGATGAAGCATACAAAAAGGCTGAATTTCTCAACCGATTTCACTAAGTATGGCATTGGTATTGGCTTTGTGACTTAGTTTTTCATATTTGCTTGCTCTTCCATATTTTATAGCACTCAAATAATTCACATTTAATTTCTGCTATATGTAATGTTTCCTTTCTGCTGGTCTATTTCTCCCTTAGAACTAATTAAAGCCCTTAGATTTCCACGTCTTCAATTACAGCTCACAAGACAAAGTTCCACTATTCGTAAATAAAGCAGAACTAATTCTAAGCAGTGTATCTAATTAATCAAAATAGCTAGCAGTGCAATATTTAACTGAGGGCTGCCTGGATTATAGCAACATTATTAGCATGTGATTAATAAGCAGTTGAAGTATTACATTTGCTACACATTTGCTAAGTTATTTTATCTTACTTTAAAGTTTGGTGGCAAAGTTTCAAGCCATAGTTAGGAGATTTGCTCTATTCAGTATTATGTTGTTAACCTCACCATCTGGTCAAACAGCTGAGGGAAATTAACCATATGCAGGGGGCATATTTCTCTCTTGGGAAATATTTTTCTTACAGAATTATGTAACCGTTACCAGTTTCTATCTTATTACAGTAGGATCAAAAAATATAGCAAAATACTTTGTAGACAACCTGAGCTCTGTGAGCCCTGTGTTTATTTGTTACTTATGTAAGAAAATAAGATGGCACTTACTTGAGGACCAGGCTGACCCTGAAAAAAAAACAAAAACAAAACCAGATTATGGAAAGTTATGACAAGGAGGAACTCCTTAAAGAGTAGAAAATAGTTAAGAGTGCTCTCTAAAAAGGAGCTAACAAAATATACAGTGACTGCATTGAAGTCAGATTTTAGACTCTTAATGTTATATTGAATATATAATACTGAATATATATTGAATATATAAGATAATCAGTTTTAATTCAAACTGATTAACTTGCAACTGATTATAGAAATAAATTACAATAGTATATCAAAATTTCATTTGAGAAACTTCTTATTTTAGATATTCATAACAATTTGGAAATGATAGGAAGATCTAATTGACAGTTCTCAAGCGAGAAAGAAGCCAGAGGTGCTGAGCAGATTCAGAAGCAGGTATTATGGGATTTTTCTCTTTCATTTCTCTATTATGGTTCACCTCCATGCTTCAAGGAGATGCTAATTATTTACTATTACTGCTTATTGAATGAACAAACCTCAAAACTGGAGGAACACAGTACTTTTTGCCACTGCTACAAGCACCACAGTTTTAAGCAAGTATAAACCAGTATTTAAACCAGCAATTGTGGTAGGTTTGAGATGAGCTTTTCTCAGTCAATCCAAGAAGACAGCTGATACATTTCCTCTCTCTTATTTATCAACATCCCCTTTAGATCACCCCTGGACAAGTGGAGAGGCACTCTTTGCACACTGAGGAACTGTAATTTCTTCTTGTTGCAAGCTCTTACAGAGTGGAATTCCTATCCCTAATTTCCCTAGACCAGAAAAGCCAGTGAAAGTCATAAATTATCTTAGTACCCTTAACAGAAATTACTCGCATGAAGCAGAATTATTTTAGCAAACAGTACAGTAGCTGTGACTATAAACAACATGACCCAGACAATCAGCTCACAATGTAAGACAGAGAAAAATAATTACATATTTCTCCTTAGAGAGAATTCCTTTAAATGCCTAGGGCTAGCTTAGCTTCTGGTGTTCTATGACAATTAAAATAATACTTCAGTTAAACTGCAACTATGTTTCCTTTTGCTGACAGAAACTGAGCATGGAGCCTTCTTTTCAATCTTACAAAACCACTCCAGCTGGAAGGTACTTCTACAGAGAGTTGAAACTTTTCTGTCTGAACATCAGGAAACAAGTTTTTTACTGTTAAGCAAGCACAGGACCATGGGAGATTGTGGAGTTTCCATTCTTGGAGACACCCAAAAACCATCTAGACATGATCCTGGGCAAACAGCTTGAGATAGCTCCACTTGAGCAGAGAGGTTACACGAGATGACCTCCAGAGGTCCCTTCCAACCTCAACCACCCTGTGATTCTGGGCAATTTTAGATGGGGTGGGGGGCAAAAGCAATTCAACTGGGAACCATTAGTGACAGGAAAAGCAAACAAGAAAGTATTTATATTAACTAACAAAACTTTTGGTGCCAATTAAAAATCACAATAAAATGGTATTTAAATTCACACAAAAGTTTTAATTTTTTTTTAAATATATGGTATCACGTTACAGAGAAGATAATGGTAAAATACAGAATTATTGTAGCTATCTATTCTTTACACTCAATGCAGCATAAAGAACAAAACTGCACCATAGAGGATATAAAAAAAAAAATAACCTACTGGATGAGTTTTGTCAGTTCAAATATTAGGTAAAACTTTCTGAGTTGGTGAGCTCTATGAAGTTACAAATCACACTGGGTTAATGAATATGATTGAGACTTCTCAGCCCTCAGATTTTACCTTAATCTTCCCCTCACAGGAGGTTTTAAGCTATTTTATTTATACCTGATCTTAAAATCATCAGGAATTGCTTATTGATGCAGTACTGGACAGCTGGTACAATAAAATTGTATAAATGATCCAAAACTAAGCTCTGTGCCTGCAAACTTTATACATAGAATTCAGAATACATTTGCTCACAAGAATATCTACAGTTGCAATAGATTTTGACCAAATCATGAAAGGCTGTCTCCTACACATACATATATATATATATATATATATGTATAAAGCCAAATCTTAAATGAAAGTCTGAAATTACCAGAATGTTTCAACAAAGAGTTGATTTAAAGCAGTAGAAAGCAAATAAACAGAATATATGCATATATATTTTTAAAATGAGATTTGAAAATTGACTTTTTTCCTTTATCTAAGACATAGAGGCTGGTAGGTGTCCACATGGTACATGCTATATGTATGATACAAGAGCCACATACACATAACACAAACATATTCTGAATGGAATATGAGGCGAGGGTTGCAATCATGCTCTCATGGTAGTGTTTTCTACTCTCAATCTCAATAGCACCATTACATTCTGGTACTGAGCATTTATAATTACTTTTCTTTCATTTCTCCAATACAGGAAAAGCTGGAAAATGAATTTTTATAGGACAATGGTTTTTCATGTAGACAGAAAACTCTGTGAGATATTGGGGAATATAATAGCTGCATTACCCTTACTTTATATATGCTTCCAATATTACAATTATCCTATATTTAGCTATAAATGCAGATGCTGAATATGAAAGTACTCAAAGCAGGGTGATTTTAACCCCTTGGCTATTCGTTCCTTCAGCATGGAAGGAAATTTGCATTTGCAAAGGTAATTATTTTCTGGTTTTTACAATGGTTCCCAATCTTTCAATATTTCTGAGTGATCTTATCTACTCCTTGCCCTACTATCCACTGCAGTTACAGCAGCATTTTCCCTTCTCACAAGTGATCCAATAAGTGACACTACCCAGAGGGTGTAGCAAGCACTGAATTATGGAACTCATCAACTCTTCTTACAAAGGTTTGGTTAGAAAAGCAACACAACACTGACATTTTTAATTGCAAAGGGTTGTTGTCACACAGCAGCAATTCATAGTGTGGGACAGAAAAAGGGGCTGTTAATTTTGCCTTCTCTCATTTTTGCATACTGGGAAAAGGTCAGGAATAAAGCTCCTTGAGTTATTTTGGTGTTCATTAAAAAAACTCTCTAACATGAATTCGATCTGATACTGTAACTCATTGGAGCAAGCTCAATCTCAATTTATCTGCCTGTGTTCCCAAAATGGCCCCGGGTCTGCTGAAATCACTCTGGTTCATTGCTGCATAAATTGCCCCCAGTTTACGTTACTTGTGGATTGAAATGTTTTAGGTGTAAGTCTTTCTCTAAATTTTAGATAACCAACAGAGAGAAAAAATACTGTTCAAGATTGAAAAGTCAGCACTACTCTGAATTTTGTCTAATGAATATCACTTTATTAAAATCTGTTACATACTCTAAAATTGATTCACTGATTCTAGCTACCAACTAATTTCTGTCTTTGCATGCATTTAGGGATCAGTACCAACACCACTGACTGGTTAGGTGCATTTTGGTGGCTGCTAATTTGAACTCCAGGTTGCTGCTCATGTACTTGTTTATCCCAACTAAATGCTGGGATTTGTTTTTGGTTTTTTTCTTCTTCTTTTTTTTTTTTTTTTTTTTTTTTTAATCTAAATTACTACAGTGGGTATAACTGCATAATATGTCATGGTTTCAGTAAAATCACTAGAACAATTTTCCCTTCTATACTCCTATTTACTAGCTTAATACACTATTTTGAGGCAAACAAAGGGATTTGGCAACCTATTTTAATTGCCGTGATGGAAGGTCTACTGTTGTCAGTTAATCCCTTCCTGATATATAAATGATATTAAAACACAAAGAAAATATTCATGGTGTAACTAAAGTCAACAGGTAAGCTATCAATTGCCTAGAAGAGATTAAAGGAAAAGCTTATTGACTGCATGTTGCAAACTTTACAGACAAGTTATTTAACAGTAGAAAGAAACCTCAAGGAGCACAGGAAAGAAAGATAAAATAAAAGCTAACAATGCAAGTTAACAAATCGAGCTTGCAAAGGAAATGAGGCTTGTAGTAAGTGAAAGGATAGAAAAGAAAATAGGTATCCAGGGTATCAGTGAAAAGGGGCGCCCTGGGAAGGGAGAAAAGAGAGGGAGCAAAAGCAATTGCAAGAGGAAGCGCCAAAACTGGATTTTCACACCTTGACTATGGTGTTAATCTTTAACAAGCTGGGAACATAAACTTCCAGGCTCATACATCTAAACATAAAGCTATACAAATATACACACAAGTACAAATGCATTAACAAATGCACTGTATAAAATTTAATGCTATTTCTAACTTAATTCAAGCAGCATATCACTAGTGAATATCTGGAATATCATACAAAATGCAAACAATGCATACAAAATGCATTCATTATGGGACATAAGATTGTTCAGATTTAATCAGCCATCACAATACAGGCACAGAAATTAAAACACAAAAATTAAGAATTTGTGAAAGAAGGGAGAGTCACAGAAATGTAGTCAGAAGTGAGATTCTGCTGTTTGAAAGGCACCACCAAACTACCCTTGGAGAGAGCACCCAAGGAGGAATATCTGCCTTCCAATCTAATTCAGACAGAAAATGATAAAGTGAACAGGAGGAGCACAGCTGATCTCCATTTCCTTGCATAGGCACAAAAGACTGAAGTGGCTTTTCAGCAACCTGTTAAAAATCCATGCTACTGGAGTTGAACTAAATTATGCTGAAGGAAGCCAGTATTTGACTAACATACATTTCAGCATAAGTAATTTTAAAAAGCAAAGAGGAGAGTATGTGAAAGACCTAAATTACACTGGTTTTGAACAAATCACCTACCAGCTTTCCATCCATACCAATCGGACCCTGGGATAATCAAAAGTCAAAACAAAATGGAACAGTTAAATCAGAGGAACACTGAAGATGAGGGGAAAAAAACAGACTTGGGGAATACTGTGGACTTTAGATGAAGAGTAACTCTGTGTCAGCAGCTAAATGCAATATATTTTGAGAGTGAAGGCACAGAAAAGAAACAACAAAAGAAGCAGACTTAAAACAATTAATAAAAACAGCATGGTGGGAAGTAGCTAAGCAATAGCTGGTGTTTAACAAAAGACACGTTCAACATGCAATGAAGGAATTGTTAGTCTGGCAAATCACAGTGGTTCAACATAACCAAACATATGAAATAATGCATCTTACTTGTGTATTTTTCTTTGAATAACAGAAAACAGCTACTTAGTCTATTTATTTATGCGGTTGCAATAAAATCTCATAACTAATTTGTATTTAAATTAACATTGTAGAAATGATTGTTAATAAGAAACTTAAGTTCATGCCGTTCACAGAGGTACTAAAGATCTCCACCTATACCTTGCCTGAGAAGTCCTGTGCCTTACCTCACTTTCTCTTTTTTCCCCTTGGGAAACATGGAATTTTCCTCACTAGTTCTTATGAAGTTACTTATTTTCTTAAGAGTCCAGAAGTTGGTTGCAGTTATATGAATGCAAATGATACAAATGGAATAATTCCCAGTATAATGCAAATTATACTGGCAATGGAATAAGAGCAGGCAGAGTAGGTTTTTTTCTGCCAATAAATTAATGTTTTAGGCTGAAATCGTGAGCTCTCAGGTTATATGTCATATGCAAACAGGACACTACTTTGTGTCTGCTGAAGAGAAGCTTTCTCTTAAATGCATCCAGACTTTCCCCTGGAGCTTCACAGGCACCCCTCTGCAGTCTGCCCCTCCTAAGCATACAGCCCCTTAGGGCTGACTGCTCACACTGCTAGATTTGGATCGCTGCTGCTGAGAAGAGAGCACATAACATATCTGCTGGTTTTATGCTGATCTATTTTATCCTTGCTGCATTTAGCTCTCTTCCTAAGCACTACTTTAGCTTGTCAGCTAACAATCACCATAAAAGTTTAGTCTAAATCAGGTCTGCAGGGGTTCTGGTGACTACTTCATCCAGGAGTGTATTCATACCTTCTGCACTATGACTAATGTGTACTACATATAAATAGACATATATTGAGCTAGTTCAGCAAGCTATCAAGAAAACAATAAGTACTATGAAAAACTGCTGCCATATCATCTAGTGAGCTCCCTAACTATCTGTCTTCTCCCACCCCAGGTCCTGGACTATGCCAAAAATTCCAGACATACTTAACATGAACAGGGACACCAGTTGGATGCACACATTGTCAAACTCATTATTTTTGGTACAGTATTGGCTTTGTAAGAAGCCCGTGCACTAACCCACTTGTCAGATCCAATAACAAGTTACTGTGTCTGGGAAGCCCTGTGGGAATAAAATGCCTTACCTCACTTTCCTGCCAGCCCTTGCTGTGATTTCCTGTCACATCATGAGTGGATGACATGCTGAGAGTGTAAAACGGGACATCAGCATCCTGGCTGTCTGCATGACCATCACCTCATTTATGTGGTGACATCCTAGGGAAGTTTGTGACTGTTGGGGTGACCTACACTATCTTGCAGATGTTATCTGTGAACAGTCCTTCCCTGGTAGCCAGGAAGAAGAAAGCAACACTGTCCAATGCATTAAAATGGTAGAGCTTTTATTATTGTGTTTCCTCTGTGCCTCTTGATTCCACACATGCAGCACACATATAACACTTACTGGTTTTCTCATAATTATTTAGCAAGTTTCTAAATATGGTTCTATACAACCCAAAAATTAAAGCATTTCCAACTTATTAGCTATCCCAGATTTTTTTATAGCACTGGGTACTACAGGACATTTACCTAGTAATATTTACACACACAGTCTGCTGCAGGTACAGAAATGAAGGCTGAGCTGAACTCTGACTGTGAATAACTTCTCAAAAACACGCTAGAGATATTAAAACACTCATCAGCAAGGCCATGGTAAGTATAAAGTTCCACACAGGGCTTTGTAGAACAGGACGTAAGGTCTGCTGCAAACTTAGCCCAAAAGATTTAATTATTCTTATGATGAATGAATACAGAAAATGATTATGCAAATATTTGTAGCAAGAAGATTATGGAGTTAAACTGGCTTACAGGGAGCACTCAACATCTCTTGTACCTTTATCAGTGCTTGTATTGTGAATATACACACTGTTTTAGGGGATGTTTCTTTATCATAGGAAAAATACTATTTGTGCTTCTTCACAAAGATAGGTATTTTAAAACTACTATTGGATTTTTGCCTGCTCTTTATCCATGCTATATAGCTCCCATACTTGAATTAGAGGACTGTATGTAACATCTTGATGAGTCTCTGAAAGAAGATTCAGAAATTCCCAGCAGACCATAGAGAAGTATCTGCTTCTCTACAGGAGTGGAAAATAATAGGAATTTCTCCCATGACTCCATTTTTATCAGGGTATCTGGTCTGACATCTCGAAATGTCTTCTGGGATTTGCTTTGTAGAATACAGGAAGAAAGCAAAACTGTCTTGAGACACACTGCCTTCCAGAGGGAAAAAGTACTGTGAAACAGAATACTATTCCTTCATTATCAAAATATTGACTCTTTAACAGGCAAACATGGCAACTTCCTTCTTTCCTCAATTACTTCTTTCTAGTGTTAGAAAGAGAGAGAAAGCACTTTTTAAAAACCAGAAAAGACTAGAAACTCCACAAGTACAGGCTGGATGAGAAAGATGAGCTGAAATAGTACATGATGTTGCTTCAGGATGCACTGAAAAAAATCCTATATATGACAATATTTATTGAAATTCATTACAAGATTGCACTGGAATTCCAAGATATTTTCTTGAGATAAGGACAGTTTCAATTTTTTCATTCATTTTTAGAGAAAGAATTCAAACCATACTCTGGCTTTGACTTAAACCTGAATGTCTTCAGAGTCACACTATGCAGACCAAACTACTTTCTGTTCTGTTCTATAAAATAACTGCCACTACAGATTAGCAAGTAATTTTTAACAAGAAGTACCAAAGACATGGTTTTCCCTAACACAATCCCTGTAGTGTAGTTTAGAGAACTAGACAAGACAATGAATCATGAAGTAGAACTGGATGAGTAGGTTTAGACAACACACATACCAAATATTTTTTGTCTTACTGTAGATGGTACTGAAAGTATTTCTTCTGGACTGTGTTTCCCCTCTAGGTTTCCACTACCACTACTAAATGTATGCTACGGCTGGGTGCTGTGGGTTTTGCTGGAACAGAGTTAAATTTCTTTGCAGTAGCTGATGTGCGGCTGTGTTTTGTATTTCTGCTGAAAATGGTGCTGATTATATGGAGATGTTTCAGCGACTGCTGGGCAGTGCTTGTGCAGCATCAAGGCCTTTCCAGCCTCTCAGGCCACCCCAAGGGGACTGGGGGTGCACAAGGAGTTGGGAGAGGACACAGCTGGGACAGCTGATCTCCACTGATCCAAGGGGTATTCCATTTCACGGTGCATCATGCCCAGCATACAAAGCAAGAGGAAGAAAAAGGAAGGAAACTTATATTCACAGTGATGGCCTTTGTCTTCCCACCAGGTGTGACGGAGCTGTGCTCTCCCTGAGATGGCAGAATGCCTGCCCGCCCATGGGAAGCAGTGAGGCAATTCCTTGTTTTCTTTGGCTTGCCTGCACGCCTTTTGCCTCAACTTTTAAACTGTCCTTACCGCAACCTACGGGTTTTGTCACTTTTAGTCTTCCAAATCTCTCCCCCATCCCAGCAGGGCAGTTTGAGTGAGTGGCTGTGTGGGTGCTGAGTTGCCAGCTGGGTTCAAACCACAACACTATTTACTTACACTATTAACATACACCTTTTTTTTTCCAGAATCCTCAAAAGATTTTTGTACAGTAGATTTTTTTTTTCCCAAATAGTACCTAACTATTTACTTAGCACTTAACTACCTGTCTAATAACCCTGCTATTGACAGGCACAACACAAGACAGGTAGGAGAGTATGAGTGGCATTTCAGTCTGGTTTTGCACAAAGTAGCTTCCACTCCTCAAGAACACTGAAAATAGGATGTCTCTCAAAGAGAAATATTCTTAAGCAGATTTTCAATGCTTCACAAAATCGGTAATTTTCATTCAAGCCATATCTTTTTTCTTTTTTGTTACTCTGCAGGTAAATATTTTAAGGATTTTAGGAATTTTTTTTTTTAGAAAGTGACTATGTAAGCAAGGGCACCTGAAACCTTTGGAGAGTTTCCGTAAAAACTGATGGCAAATGTTATTACTTAAGGTAGCTTCAATGCGATAATAATTTCTTCAGAAATTTCTCACTGAAAAGGTAAGAAAATATATCATATGTTGAAATTTACTGTGTGCTAAAAGAATCTTCCAAGCAAAGAAAAAGAAGAAGGTATGGACTATCTTCTTATTTTTAACTTCTCCACTCATACATCAGTGATCTTTTTCCATCAAGGAATACTCATCAGAACACTGAGTTGTGAACCAGGACAAATAATAAACAGATATTCCTTCTTTGTAAACTAAACTCCACACCCTAGATAAAGGAAGCGGGGGTGGGGGGGGTGTTTGGTATTTTGTTTTGGTTTTTTCAGAAATCAGAAATTTTTATCCTGACAAAATCATGTGACTAAATTTTTCCACATTTATAAACAATCTGCTATAAATTTGACTGTTAGATTGTTACTTGCAGGTGCCTGAAAATCTCTCATGTTAATAAACACACAATTGGAGATCCAGGAGAAAGCAAGAATCAGCTTCAGAGTAGCTTTATAAGCTGCATGCCAGTCACTATCTCAGATTGAGCTTAAAAATACCTGTGTGGAGGGGAAAAAAAAACCAAACGAAAACCTGTCTCATGCTACAGGTTTGCACATCATCCCTGCTAAGCTCTGGTGAGGCGAAAGATGACACATTGCCTTTTCAAAACACCTATTTCAGTTTCAGATTGATAAAAGTCAAAAAATCCTACCACTGTCAGGTTTCCTCATCATGGTACTATTAAAATGATTCATTTCTTTCTTCCTTTAAATTATGTATTTCTTTTTCTCCCCTTTGTTTAATTACAGGTTTATCAAGGCTGACTTTTAGATTTAATACAGTATTCCTAGGAAGGATATATAATTCCTAGGAAGTCTGATGAAATTTCTTTTTAGTGAAATTTTGCTTTAGAGCTTTTGGGAACAATGAGCACAGTTAAGATCATCAACAAGCTAAATCTCTTCTACTGATGAAACATTACTGCTTCTTTTTCAATGACTGAAAATGATTACTGCTAGAATCAGTGGGAGACAACAGCCCAGGTACAGAAGTCACTTGCTCAATGTCAGGGAGAAGAAAAGTGCACTAAATCAATCTGCAGCAAGTCTCTCTGGCCAGCAGTCAGGATATTACTGAAAAAAAAAACCCAACCAAACCAAAACCAAATAACCCAGATCATTTGGGCAGGAGAAAAACTCACTGTAAAAAGAAAATACTAAAAGAGTACAAGAAAGATGAGCAGAGCCTATCTAAAACGCCTTTACTGCATAAAAGGGAAATTACTGACAATGACAAATGAAGCACTAGAGGCTCTTTCAAAAAAGTCGATTTCAGAGTTTCCTGAATTCGTCTCTCAAGCAGTTTGTATCAGTTACTACCTGAGACATAAACTTCAGCTAGATGGATCATCACCTGGAGATTGCAAAGTCTAACTGTGTTCAGAGGTAGAGATGTGGAGGTTTAAATGAAGTAAGTTTCTTTAAAAACAAAATTGACAGTGCTGTTAGGCTGCTTGATTTTCTTGACCAGAAACTTACATATCCCATCTTAACTACCTGAGACTTGATCACATTCAGCCTTCAGAATCATCTTGTTTTTCCTAGATTCATTCAAAACTCTGGTGCACAATTAATCATTCAAGATCTGAACTACAATCCCTCCCGAAAACACCTCACTGATTTCATTCTTATGGAAAGGCTTTCTAAATACTGTGATAGAATTAGCCTGTAATCCCAGCCATCTCTTACTTGTTTGCAAGCCATGGATCAACTCTCTCATAAAAAAATCCCTACAAGATCACCTTTATCAAACCAACAAGTTTCTCAAAGCAGACTGTGGAAGCATGGAAGAGTACTGGAAGCCAGGTCCTGATAAAACCTGGAGAGTGATGAATTGCAGCATCATGATTAAGGCATCGTCAGCCAGGAAGTTACACCATGCCTAAACTAGGTTCTAAATATTATGACTTCAGTTCTTGAACATAAAAGTAACCAGAATTATTCAAATTAATAATCCAACTGTCAAGTACAGTGCCTTTAGTGCAGGGAAATATGCAGCATTCACATGTAAAGAAATAAGCCAATATTAATAGTTATCTGCTGAACAAAAGTGGCAGCTAACATATATTTTGCTGATCTTGTGACAAAAAAGAAAATGCTTGCATTTTTCCATACTTTTAAGTTACTTTGAATTTAAAGAAACAAATGGACTTGTGCCCTGAAGCTATGAATTTCATGAAGTGGCTCTAGTGTCCATATTAATCTAAATTAGATCATGAAAATTGTCAATAATGGAATCAGATGGAAAATGAGGAACAGTTTTAAATATTCCAAAGTAAACTGTAAGTGTGAGGCACTGTTTCCAAAACAATTTCTTGGACCAACACCACTCTACATCACAAGACTCTCAGCTGAGAGCCCTACTTGCACTCTGAATACTCTTAATAGCTCCTTTGCAATTATAAGATGGACTGGTTGTGTCTAGAAGTAAGCAATTCAAGGAAGAAAAAAATTGTTCAGAGTTTGGCTATTGAAGGAGTGTCTGAACTACAAAAAAAGCTCCGCATATGGTAACAATAAGGGAATACAAAGAGTTCTATGCAAGAAAAATTATAGCCACAGCTTTACAAAAGCATGTTTCAGAACTGAGAAGTAATTGCCAAGATACTTTTTATTTTTATAGTTTATGCAGGAGATCTGAAAGGCAGTTTCTTGTGGTGCAGATGCATTTTTTGACTATCTCAGCACTATGGCTGCTCTTGCTGCTGAACTTCATATGAAAAAGAACCACGAGAAAGAGCTGGACAGATCCAAGTTCAAAGGAACTTGCTGTTCTCAAAGACTGTGAGTGCACATGCTTCTCATGGCCAACACTGTATATGCTGCAAATCTATATTAAAAAAAGGGCCCTGCATGACCATGAATCCCAAACCATGGAATACTTCTGTTGTCTTCATGCATCAGACTAGCAAGAAGATTATTTCCAGACAGTTTCCCTCCTTGTAGCCTATGCCTCTTACCAGCATCTACTACATTTGTACAGTCATATCTGTATGACAAATTACTGCAGAGGGAAACTACTGCTGGCCCCAGAAAGAGTAAGAGCAACATAGTTCAAGTTATGGTAAAGAATGGAGCCAAAATGCTTCACCCATCCATAATCCATTGAAACAGTCTGGTGAAGTTTTGCAGAACTATGTGTTTCTGTAAAAATACTCAGTTATGCCACTGAATTCCAGCATAGCTTAACAAGTACTTCAACAGGGAAAGCATTCACACAGACCAGAGAGAAAACTCCTACATTCTACTTAAAACTTCTGTTTTCATCCAAAGAAATTGAAACTCCTGTATCTGTAAACAGAAAGCACATGGCTAATTAATCAATGCCAACATCACTGGGTGATTCTATTTGATGTGGTTGGTGCCATGTTGATGAGAAAACAATAAACTGTGAAAAATGTCACTTCTCAAAAATTAGCTGGCTAGCATTCAGTAGGAGATAGATTGTTGTAACAGCTGTGGCATGATGACTTTGATGAATTAGATTTTTGTTCTTCTGGAATAATTCTGAAGAATGTGTCTCCTCACACCAGCATGGAAGCAAATCCATTTGCTCACTGAGACTCTGTTAAAGAACAATCTTTCTTATTACCTGTGTTTTGATGGCTTTACAGATTGCAAAAAAAAAAAATCCATTTCACTTCTGTCAGTCAACCTGGTTTTTGGCCCCTATAAATCTTTTCTTTTTAGGGGGAGTAAGGTCTGTTAAGGAAAAATAATAATATAGTGGGTACGTAACAGAACATCATATGGATGTAATCTTCAGAGACCAATTTTTTCACCTTGCCTCAGTGGAAACATCAGCTTTTGAAGATTGACAGACTCAGAAGCAGGAACATAAAACCATTTCTGCTCCATTAGAATAAAAGAATACTACCATCATGCTCCTTTTATCTGCCTATAGAGGCAAATATTCTGAATGTGTCTCCCACGGAATTAAGAAAAAGTACAGCTGCCATAGAGATGCTTCTCAACTGCAATGAAAAACATTGACTGGAGTGGATACATCTCCATAAAAGAGAAGAGTTACAACAAAGAGAACAAAACTAAGAGCCAAGGTACTGAAACCTTTAAGAAAAACCACACCAAAGATAAAACTCCAATCTCTTTCAACTATCATGAGGTTGAAGAAAGCTTTGTTTGAAGAATTCCAGGATAAGGGAAAAAAGCTTGTGCAGATACACTACATTAAAACTTAAACTGCAAAGCAGGTGCTTTCAGCTATGGGCATCCATATGTGATCAAATACTGGAACATAAAATTCTGTACATGCAAGTCCTTTCAGACATTTCTGGCGTGCACCTATAAGATTTAAAAGGCACAAATCATGGAGGTAATGTAAAGACATTCCAATTGTTCTAAACACATTATAGCCTAAATCACTAGTTAATGGTTGGTGCTGTATACAATTATGCAACCTTCAAAATTACTTGGAACCAGTAAACTGTCAAAAAGCATAAAGCACCATGGAAAAAACCATAGGAAGCACACAAAGATTATTTCAATCACAGAAATAAAGCAGAATTCAGGGATGCAATACAACTTTTTTTCACTCTTTCTTCCTGAAACAATTCCCTATATATATTTTTAATGATGCACCACCTGTTCTATTTCCTCAATTTAATAAGGAAAGAGGGATGTAGCAATGAAAAGAATTTGTATTTCAAGAAAAGATTATGTCTGGTTCTTGAAAAATGAAATTTCACACAATCACCATCAGTTTCCATAAGGAACTTCTATTACTGTGACTTTGAAAACAAAATCATTAAGCCTGTGAAGTGCTCAGACAGGCACAGAGCAGCTTGATTTCCAAGTCTGTGCTTTTATTAGATATATTAACTGGGGAGCTGCATAGTACTTCACTTACCATCTTAATACCCTGTGCCATCAATCTAAGACCTCAGTCCTAATGGCCTGCCACACAAAACACTGAACTACTTTGATTCTAAATTCCCTTTAAACTCCAAGTACAGCCTCATTGCACAAAGAAAAATCTTTCTTCCTTCCTTGACAACTGCTGCACAGAACAAGCAAATTCAACCAACACAACCTTTAACCAAGGAAGCAAAAGTTACTGAAATTCAACCTACAGTAGAACTTGGGCTACCCTCCAGCCAAGAAAACTTGAAAATCCAGGTATGTTATACTGTGCCTTTCTGAGCCAAACTCCAGCAAATTGTGCACTCCTCTCAGCTATTTCCTAGTTTCAGTCAAATTATGGAAGTTGAACTGAAGTCCACCAGAAGAGCTGAACAGGTGAACAGGTGAATCCAGAGGCAGAATACAGATCAGTGTAACAACTTAAAGTCTCCAAGCATTTACCAAACTCATTACTTCATTTAATCTCAAACTCTCTAGACTGTTCTGTTACATTTTGTGGATCTACACATGAATACCTCCAAATAAAAAAAAACTTCATTACTTTCTTCTGACATAACTGGTTTTCAAGATTATAAAAGGATTTTGGCAGAAGCTGGTGACAGTGTAAAGAAAAAAAAGTAAGTGGTTCTTTGCATTCCCATCTAGGGAGAAAAAATTTGGATGTGATGGCAATACCAGATTACACTTAACATACCCTAAGGTCACAGTGGATTAGAAAAAATCAGGATAATTGATCCACACAGCTGGAAGTGGAAATGTTGAGGTAATTTTCTCTCTGGAGACTGGCTAATCAGTCAGAGTACCTGAATGAAAACCACAGGCCTGACTTGTGCCTTTTTCCCTATTAAAAAAGGAAGCTACAGTTGCAGTTTCTCAATGACTAGGAATGCAATTATACATTATGCATAACAAAAGTTACTAAACTGCTGCATGCTACTCTTTGTTCTTTTGGAATACTTTCTTTCAATGTTCTCTCTCACCCATGGAAAACTGTGCCATTATTAATAATACCCTGTGAAACTAACTGCAAACTAAGATCATTCCAGTTGCTGGAATCCACCACCTCAGTGTACATATCTAATACTACTGAAGTAAATTTTGAAATTGAATGCAAGCTTAAGTTCAGTATAGTGGCACGACTCCTGTTTCACAAAACCAGTAAACTGAGAAGCAGAAGAATCTACCCTTAAAACTTGGCTTATCTTAGTTGCAATTTATCTATAAAATGAAGAACTGTGAAGAACAGATAAGATGAAGAAGAAGAGATAAACAGTGTAACTTTTGAAAATTTCCAATTTTTTCCTAGGCTTATTCACTCGGTATTTCAGCCTTCCAACAGCAGTTTATTTTCATTAGAATATCATGCTGCAGAATGAAAATGATTTCTACATCAAATTCATGAGTGCTCATGCACATGATTGTTTTTCATGAGTCAAAGCAGCAAAGAATTAAAACTCCTCTCATTTGCACTGGGAGTAGCACCATGAAAATATACAAAATAATCCAAAATTAATTTTAACTTGATAGTTCTCTGCTAGATTATCAGTACATTGTAGATCTCAATACTAGCAAAAATAATAAATGTTAACTGTTTTACCTAAAGCCCACCTGGGCAGGCAGGGAGAGGGAAACAATAAAATAAAACCAACACAAAATAATCTCAAAACCATTTTCTGAGGGTGATTTATGATCTGTATCCTACAAAGTCATGGAAAAACTTTCCAACTGAGATTCCACACTGCTTGTATATATCTTTTCTTCCAGACAACTATGTTTGCTTTCAGAAATGTCTTTAACTGGTCTTGATTTCAATATGCACAGCTAGAAAGGTGAAAAAACAAAAGTAAGAACAACTCAAGAAAAAGCCTAGAATTTTCCCTGTGGTTCAAGAGCCAAAGTTACACACTAGATCTCAAGATCCCCATAATGGAGGAAAAAGTACTTAAATGCTTTGATCCGTCATCTAACTCCTAGCCTTGAAAAAAGAATCCAAAACCATAGAGCTGAGAACCCTACTAAAAACTTGACGAACATCAGCCAAATAATTTTTGTGTGATTACTGAATGATGCTAACTAGTATGGGGCCCAGTACAGGTGTATCAGAGACTGATTTGATTCCCAGTAGGGAAGCAGTTCCTCACTCAACTTTGTAAAAAGGAGTCAGTCCAGGTGACTGCCTGGCCCAGATGTTCCTCTCCTCCTATTGCCTCTCTCTGAAATGGAATCTGAGCACTGATTGCAGGGGGAAGCAGAAGTGCTTCAAGGAAATACTTGCCCCTGCACTTTCTGGAAATCACAGAATCCAGCTAGTCTAGCAATTCTGGAAGAAGTTTCTACAACAAAATTTTACAGCCCTTGACCTCAGCTAGGATTAACAATGCACTTAAACTCCCACATAGGATTAGTCATCTGGGAGCTGTATAGGTAGTAACACAGTTTTACACATCATTCAGAGTATCGTAAATCAAAATTAAAAATCCAGCATGAAATAATATCTCAGAATCCTCTGTGTAACCTCCCTTCCAGGGAAGGAACTGATGACTTAAGAATTCTTAAAGGGTAGCATAGGATTTTCCTTTGCATTTGTGACAGATATAGCCTAAAATATAGCATCATTTAGATTGGAAAAGACTTTTAAGATCATCAAGCCCAACCATTTAGTAATTAAATGCAGGGTTTCTACTGTAATTGATTTAACCTTGTCTTTGAATTTCTAAGCTTCTTGTGAGAAAGTGATGGTTTAGACAAATTCCAAGAGGCACTTTTAACCACCACTGGTTAAACACTCTACATCCACATGCTGTCAAACACAAATAGAAAAATGAGACATAGAAATAAAAATCTTTTGGAACACAGAATTCTGCTCCAAGGTAGTTTATTTCATAAATAAAGCCTGTTCTGTTACACCACGTGCACTGGGAGGAAGTGACTGGAAAATTTCAAGTGACAGTCCTGACAAAAAGCAAGTATGAATGATCTTAGGTACAGTTCAAGCATTAATTAAGCCTATCAAAGCATAAATGTGAAGATGTTAACCACAGCCTTCTGCACTGCACCTGCTAGGCTGCCAAGCTGAACACAGTGGAGTAGCCCAGAGAGACTAGAAATGTATGTATTCTGTCCAAAATATGACAAACCGGCTTAATTCCTTTCTCTACCTACACATGCTTTATTATGAAAGAGAAGAGGGCAATTTCTAAGTCTGCAGAGAAACGTACTGCAAAAATACATTTAATTCTTAAATTACATCTACCCCCCATCTATCTACCACCAGCTGTAAATCTTTATTTATCTGATAGATATATGTGTTTGTGTCATTTGGAATTGACGTCAGCTGTGAATCAAAACTGTACTGACTCACACTAGCCTTCAGTATCCTGGCATTTTGTGCTCACTTTTTCATCACTCACTGACATCTAGAAAGTCACAGGCAGAGATGTGGCTTTTATAATACCGGAGTCCGTGCATCTGAGATGGAAACTGCCAGTTCAAAGAGGGTCTTGGTGGATCCAGCATATGGCAACAATTGTCTGTATTACTAATCATTCACTGAAATTATTTATTATAGTGTTGTTTTTTCTATTAGTTTTCTACACCCCTATTTGTAATGCTATATGTAGAAAGGACTCAAATAATTTAGAAAGTTTAATATGTTTAAACCAGGACACATAATGAAGGCAGGCATTGACTGCAGCAAAAATAATTTTCCTAAATCACCGTGTGGACTTCCTCCTTTAGCTTATCTACGGCAATCTATTTTTACAATTTTCAGGGAAAAAATGGGTAGAGATATCTTTTATATTGCTGGCTTTTGCAGATGACACAGTTGTTCCTTCACTATCATAGTCACAGAAAAGGAATAGCTTGAGGCTCTCCTCCAGGGAGCTGCAGAAATAAACACTGCCTGCTCTTATTTATGCAGTCAGCATTACACAGTGTAAAGAATGAAGGAATTCAGCCCATACTTCAGTCAAAATGGTAACAGCCTCATAAGTGGCTAATAAATGTATTCTGATGTGTAGCTTTGTTCCTGTGATTCAGAAATAATAGCAACTGTAATTTTAAGAGGTCTCAAATTTTTCTGTTAGAATCATCTTTTATAATTATCTGCAATCACTGCGAAAATATTGACATACAAAAAAATTAAACTCATGACTTGCAATACATTTTATTTATAGAACCAAAGGTCTTGAAAACCCATTATTGCACAAATGTGACTGATGTGATTACAAAGGCCAGAGTTAGTACTTAGCCATGCAGATTTAGAAATCCCCTCACAATTTGTAGGAAGAACTGGAAGTTTGTTTGCTGAATATTATCAGTATATCCTCACCTACCGTATGTTTACAAAAATTACCACATTTTTACAACCTTCCTTTGGTTCTCACAGCACAGAAATACTACAATGTTAACCTGCATGGCAGCAAGTTTAACACTGCACTTATTTCACCTAAAGCATCTACTTGGGAACAGTGCTGAGGTTTGTTGAGGATACTATTACTGTATATGGTTTCAAACAGAAAAATCTGTAAACCCAGGTAGTCTTTCAAAATGAACAGTTGACCACTCCTATCTCTTTCCCCTCCCTGAGAACAAGCAAGGAGTCTGAGGCAAATGGATCAACTGAAAATCTCATCTCTCCTAAGCCAGTCACCTCTGTTGTGACTGAACACAAGGATAAAGCATATAAACTGAGAAAACACATACTAAAATCACAGTACAAAGAAGCTGTTGAGACTCCATATGTTTTGAATTTTCTGTTCATTTAAAAGGAAAAAAAAAATTAAAACCTGAAATACTTATCAGTGTTTCACTACCAAACCTTAAATTTATTGCAGAAGTTTGCTGCCATATGCCCAGGAGTTACTTTGGGCAAATGCCAAAAATAAAAGGTGGTCTGTGAAGACACCTGTTGAGAAAGAAAAAAATTGCTGTAAAGTGGAAAATTTCTATAGGATCACCAAGCCAAATCCTGAGGGTAAGGTCAGGAATTGAGATAGCTGCTCCTTGAGCTTAGACATTTATATATTTTATGATTCTGAAACAGAGGAGATGTGACCAGCTACTAGAAGTACAACAACTGTTGCAAAAATGCTTAACATTGCCATAGGCTATGTTTAATCACAGATGAAAATCACACAATCTTTGCTTGTTCCTTCTCTTCTGATTATTCCAATTCTGTTTGTTTTACAGCAACTGAGTTGCCATTGTATCTGAGGTTGAAAATCTTGCACTCGGATGAGATTAATTTTATGTATATCCAGAGACATTGCTACTTACTACACATTTGCCTAGGCAGCCCCAATCTCTTAACTGGAGACACAGAAGAAAACAAAATATAAAGCACCATCAAAGACAAAGCAACACAGCAGGATTTAAAAAAAGCTTTTTACCAATTTCTCACAAGGATGGTTTTTATGTTCTTCCCCACCAGGCCCATTTCTTCCAACTCGAATGCCCTACCTGGAATTCTCTTTGCCTTTTGTGATACAGGAACAGAAAACAAGGTGAGGAAAAATCAAGAGACTTATAAAAGCAGCCTGAAATTCCTTACAGATCAGGATTACAGCTTTTCTCATGGTATACTGGGACAAGTTTTTATGGGTGAAAAAATTTGAAGTGTGATGACAAAGACATTTTCTAATCTAGAAGGAATTATATCAGGCTAAAGAATAATTTAAATTCTCTACCTGCAGTCCTAAGCTTTGCCCCTTTGTTATCTTGAGGCAAGTCTTTTGAGAGCTAGGAAAATTTAAAATTAATTGACAGGTGAAATTTTAAAGATCTACATTTCAGGTTTTATCAAGTAATGGTATTTGACACTTACAGAAGAATAATCTCCAATTTAGACACTTTTTTCCTCAAAAGAGGAATCTGTTTATATTTCTTGAAGATGAAACAAGGATGTTAGAAGAAATAGGATTTAATGCGAGGCACATGGTCACCTGGCGCACCCAAGACCTTCCACAGCTCCTGAAAGCCTTGTAAATGCAAGTGAAAGAAAGCCTTGTAAAAGCCTGAATCTATTCCAAAATCCTTGGCAATCATGGAGAGAAGAAGCAGAAATTTCCCCACTTCTCTGTTTATGAAGAAATGCTCTGTGGGTATTTCCATATGATGAAACTTAATTCTGAAGAAGTGAAGCTTTACCACCACACACATGGCAACTTCCAAGATGGTTTACTTGGATATTGAGCTTGACCTGTGCCTCAGCTTGGGAAACGTTGTAGGGAAAAAAATTCTGTTTGCTTCAAATTTTCAATGGAAAACAGTGAAAATCTGCTACCCATTTAACCTACAGAGGTTTACAAAACCCCGTAGTTTGTATATTTGGCCTCCTCACTGCATTCACAAGATTTTTTTTTTTAAGCAACAGAGTAATTTTGGGGTAGAGGGTTTGGTGTGGCTTTTCTTTAGAGGGTGAGTGTACTTCTCTCCATGTTCTAGCATTATTTCCAAAATTATGGAAATGCCTGCAAAAACTGCCTGTTATCTCATTCTCCAATGTTTGTTTACTCTTTCCTCTCTTTTATTTGAGTAGATGTGATAGTCTATTCCAATTATTTTAATTTTAAACTCAACCTGAAAGAGTCACGACTGTGAATTTGGTCACTGTCAGTTACACAAAGCTTTTTGTGAGGAAAAAAAAAAAAGCTGCACACCAGTGTACACTTCTCTAGTATTCCTGGTGCCTTAAATAATAACCAGTTAATTGTGGTTTTATAAACCCCTTAATAACTGTGTTACTCATTAGCAGTAAACTCCACTTATTTTATTGATTTTTGATGCTGTATCTTCCTGGGAACTTAGATTTCTCACTGTAATTCTTTCACTGCTATAATCATTCTTAAAATACCTTTAAAAACTAGAATGAACATAGGCAAAGAAAATTTAAGCCTTGGAGAAAATAGCCACTTGCTTTTGTGAGAGTGCTACTCCAGGTATAGGTTGTATGTGGCAGATACACCCCACTATCCTCACAGGACATCCCACAAAATCCAATACAGATTTAAGCTAAAAGCCTTCTACAGGAGTTCACTAAGACTCTAGAGAAACAACTTAGAGCACTAATAGCCTTCTCACAGACCTCTACAGGGCTGTCAAATTACTTTCAAAGGACATGACACTTGCAGATACATATTTCCCATTCAAAGCAGGAGGGACACTGTAAGTGAAAAGATTGAAACGTTCAGCCACCTGACAGCTTTCAGGAAGCAAAGCCAAATTTTATTCCCAGTCATTTTCAAGCAGGAAGAAGCAGCACCCAATCAAGTGTTAAGCACTACTGTCAGCTCAGATCACACATGAAGAGAAATGCACTCTGACTAAGTTTGCCCATAACAATACCCATTAGACCCAGCAATTTCAATACCACAGCTTTGAAGTACCTTCATTGTTTTCAG
>VWYP01015365.1:0-12148 GCA_013400435.1 Pycnonotus jocosus
ATGCGTGTATATATATATATATAAGAATGTGTATATATAAAAGAAATATTAAAAACCTGACTATTAATTATTTCCAGAATCCCGAACCTCAAATCCCTGCTCATGCAACACACAGTTTCTACAAGCAAGGGAAAAAAAGGTAGTCCTGAAAAATATACTATAAGCCAGGGAAAGAAGATCCAATAGCCCAATAGTCAAGATCCAATAGTCAGTCTTCTAGAAGACTGACTCATTCTTTAGACCATTCACTCCCAACTCATTTTAAATTTAGATATGCCAGTAAATCCTTATGCTGCTTCTGGTGAGTTCAAAGTTAAAACAAAGTCTTTGTCCCTCAAAAACTTTAAGGAATCTGCAAACACTAAAAAATTATGAGTTTCAAGCCAGGCACCACATCTGGCCTCAGGTGATTTAGTATATTATGGAGCTGGAATAAGTATCTCAACTAAGTAGAACTCTGCTCATTAATGGTTTTCCAGATCACAGCTAAGAGCTAAAAATTACTCCAGAAACCAGAAGGCAGACAGTGCAGATCATAAGGTAGACCTACAATGTAGATGGGAAAGAAATGTGTCTTAATAAGCAAAACCACTGATCTTTTCTGCAGTAGCTCCAAATTAAGCTTTCCAACAGAGTAGCCTACATTAAATGACCAGAATTGCACTGTTCTTCTGATTTATGACCCCTTCACAATCTACTTTGTACTAGTTATTTGCTCCCCTATGCACTGTGATGTGTCCCATGGGCTCGTGTCTCATAATTGAATGAGACTGATCACCCCCCAAAAAATACAGCCTTGCCATCCTTGAACAGGCAACTTCTATCCCTGATGACAAGAGAGTCACCAGTGAATGAGCAGCTAGGTGTCCAAAATCTTCCGAAATCCATTGGACAGAAACCATCACTACCTTTTCCAGTTGTTTTACCACCATGTTCTTGCCTCATCCAGCTACTGGCCTCTATCCATCACAACCACTTCCTCCTGCTAATAAAGCCAGCTTGGTCACCTAGTGTGGAAAAGGGGTAAAAATGACCCTGAATGTCATTTTGAATGAATGTGTACTCTCTAATAATCACTTATACTCATTGAACAAAGGGAAACCAGCAGGTACCGTGTGGATCTCAGGTGACAACCTGGCCACTGGAAATGCTCAGCCAAGCAAGAATACTACCCTCCAATGGGTACCTCATACTATTTTAGTAGCAAAATAGACAAAATAATTTTGTGATCCATGCAGTGAGAGGCTTAATAGATCTCTTAACAGCACAGATCCTAATCCACTTCCAGGAGGAGATGCTACAGTGTTTTTGGTCTATCCACACGCAAAATAATGTGGGTCAGGGAGCACTCTGGCCAAAATACAATGTGTTAACTGTCCCCATACAGCCTCAAAACTGAAATTAAAAAACACCAGGTAACATATGGTAATAAGAAGAGTATTGGGTAATAATTAACAATGGATTATCACTAGACAGTAAGGAAGTTGTGTGCTTCAAGTCAACAGTTTATGCTTTTTAATAAAGCACTGACAACTACTGCCAGTGTGGGACCTAACACCCCCCCAAATACTGCCAGAAGTGAAAAAGGAGATGAGTCTCAAACATTAAAAGGAATTAGAAATTACTCAAAACTTCTATTATTCCAGAAAAAAATGCTGGTATGATGAAGATGTGACCTTTTTTGCACATTTGCTCCTCTCATGCAAATGAACAGTTCTGACAGAATCAAGCAGCATCACTCATGAAGCAGAGGCAGCTTCCCTGCAGTGAAGGATATTCAAACAATTTGCTTGAGCAATGATGGGTTTGACTTACTTATCTTGTCCAACCAAATTAAATCTGCTGATTATGATTATGCAGGTATTATGGTGAGAGCAGAAAGTTAAGCATGAGAAGTATCAGTCTGGCCTGATGGCTCTAGAAATAGATTTAGCCTGGAGCTTTCTATGAAATAGACCTCTCACCTGAAAACAGCCTGCATAAGTCTACTTTGTGGGATGAAGAAGGGATCTGGTAACATGCTTAAATCAATACTAACAGATGTTTTCAGGGATAACTAGTCTTTAGATTCACTAAGCTCCTTAAAATTCAGCACTGCATCAAATGCTTCCCCCTGGAACTTCAGCAGTGGTGAATAAAATAAAAACCAGTTTCTTCCACTTAACCAAACTGTCTGCATTTCTTGTAGATCAATAAACTTAGCTTCTTTCTGGGCTAGATTTGTCCTGACCAATTAAGGCAACTCATTTGCAGCAGCAAGAGAAATATGACCACCTATACTAGCCTCCTTGTGGTTCTCCAGGGATTTTCTCCTCCTCTCACTGTTTTTTGTGTTTGTTTGTTTGGTTTTTTTTGGGGGGGGGTTGGGGGTTTTTTGGTTCTTTTTTTTTTTCGTCCCAGATGCATTGTTGGGAGGTGGGAAAATATGGCAAGCAGACACTTCTTAAGGCTCATCCCCAACATTTCACCAAGGAAATCATGCTCTCAAGAATCAAGTTCAGCCATCATCATCATTACTGTGCAAGATCAAAGGTGTACAAGACACTCACTGCAGAATCGAGGATATTGCCTGAGTACTAACAGTCCTTTGAATATGTTTATCAAACAAACCAACATCGTAGAGAAAGGAGGAAAAAGAATTTGGCTTTTGCTTTCCCAGACAGCAGAAACAAAAGAAAATCAGGACAAAACCAAAACAAAGTGAATCATAAATTCCCCACTGCCAATCTTGTGAAATCTGACACTGCAGATCTGACAGAAGAGCTGTACACAGAAAACATTGGCACTGCAAACTAGCTGTGAACTTCATGCAAACCACATAGGTGTGGAACCCCTCTGACTTCACCCAGGGTTAGTTAAGCGATGGAGGAAGGAATCCATCTGCTTTCTATGATTCAGGCCTATATCACCTGTGGAAAACTGGGGTGTGGAGGTTTGGGTATGGCCAGAGTTACATATTGCCTAGTCTGATCTAGTCTTTTCTCTGAAATCCTACTCTAAATGAAAGCTCCAACAACTTTTTTGGCTCTGTAACAGTTCACTTCAGTTGAAAGAGTCTTTCTAATCTACATAATACACTAAGTTTAAAGATCTGATTATTCTTGTATGCATATAAAAATTATTGTGACAATGCTCAAAGGACAAAGCAATTATCAAAATGAAAGGCCAACCAGGAACATCTGATTATTAATCCAATGAGGAGATAGAAAGAAAATTATTACATACTAAGAGTTTTAAATTAAATTATATTTTTTCTATTTTTTGCATATCAAAGAATCATTTCAGGTTTACTATTTAAGAGGTGATATTTATATATACTTCCAAGATATTACAATATGAAAATGCAGCATCTCACGCTACAGCTAAACTGGAAACGTGCTACAAAAATAAGTTGAAGACAAAGTGTGAACTTTGATTGCCAGTGCTTGAATACATTTTTACTATCATCACAAGGACTCACATCTGTTAAACACAAAAGAAGGCTCTAATTCTAATACCCCACACACTTGTATACCTCAAAACTATATAAAACAAAGTAGTAAAAACTATTGTAGAATTAAAAAAAAAAATCCCATGTATGCATTGGTGATTCTCTTTCAGAAGAGAGCTAACCAAGATCCTCCAATTAAGCTCGCCAATTTTTTTCTTTCTGGTAGAATGTTTAGTTTAGGTGTTCAAATTATATACTGGAAGATAGATTGGTACAAGCAATGAATTAAGCACAAGTAATCTGAGCTCTAAACAAGAGCACAAAGAAGTGGATGAGCTCTTGAAAATATCTGTTCTGTTTGGTCCGTATAGAGGAGAAATTTAGGAATAAGGATTCTTCTTTCACTGTATCCTTTGATACTTTTTTGGGGGGGGGGAAGGGGGGGGGGAGTGGATTTCATATGAAATGTCTAAATCAGAAGATGTTCTGAAGAGTGAGTAATGTCCAAGTTTCTTTCCAAATACTGCATTATGCACAGGCATTTTTGTTTGTTTGTTTGTTTAGAAAGAAACCCATGACTTTCTGCAACTATGATGAGTAGCTTTTTGTTTATGTAAAGCAGGAGCTTCTGCAGCTGTTTACAGACAAAATCCTGCAAAGTGCTGCATACCTAAGATCACACTGAAGCCAGTGGATAAGTCAGAATGTATGGAAAATGAGTGTGGGTTTCAAGTAACTATGTATCTCACAGCTTCCAACTCTTATACATTGTTATCAAGATGAGGAAAAGGATAAATGTTGTACATGCCAACTTTTTGTTCTTTTTTTTTTTTTGGTTAACATAAGATTTATGATGTAGTACAGATTGAAAGGTATCAAAAGAGTCCTTGAAGACTCCCCAGCTGTGCATTCCTCTGATGGAAACAATGGAGCTTTTGGGTCTACTCGGCACTTTTCTACAGTGGATATTCATAAATTATATGATATGGAATTGTATCCCTTGCCTAGGATGGCATACAGAAAATACTGTCTGTGAAAGTGTTAGATTCCCCATTCTTGATCATCTTTCCCATGTTTCTATAACTATTCACATTTTTTTTCCCTATTGCGTTTTGTTTTGTTTTGTTTTGTTTTTTTTTCCCTAGCACTGTACTATTCACCTGATTTCCTCATTCTGGATTTCTGGCATGGCAAAATTTTAATATTCCACTTNATGTCTAAATCAGAAGATGTTCTGAAGAGTGAGTAATGTCCAAGTTTCTTTCCAAATACTGCATTATGCACAGGCATTTTTGTTTGTTTGTTTGTTTAGAAAGAAACCCATGACTTTCTGCAACTATGATGAGTAGCTTTTTGTTTATGTAAAGCAGGAGCTTCTGCAGCTGTTTACAGACAAAATCCTGCAAAGTGCTGCATACCTAAGATCACACTGAAGCCAGTGGATAAGTCAGAATGTATGGAAAATGAGTGTGGGTTTCAAGTAACTATGTATCTCACAGCTTCCAACTCTTATACATTGTTATCAAGATGAGGAAAAGGATAAATGTTGNGCACTGTACTATTCACCTGATTTCCTCATTCTGGATTTCTGGCATGGCAAAATTTTAATATTCCACTTTAATTTTACAAATATTTTGTTTCCTTTATTCCTGTTCCATATCTACTTCCAACAATACAATGTATTTGTGGATTTGAACAAGTGATTCCACATAAGCTGTGGGTAGCAATCTGCTCAATGGAGGGCAGACAGTCTTTATAAAAAGTCTTCAGCTGTTACTGGAGAACTATCTAAACTTCCACTAGTTGATGGCTTTTTGTTCTTTTGTTCAGAATTGAAGTGTCCATATTCACATCTCACAATCCATGTGATGATAACAGGCATGCTGTCTGTATCTCTGATTTGAGCTGTCACAAGAAATACATGTCTATTTGACAAACCACTCTTGGTGGTGATAGCAACTGTTTTGCAATATTCTTGCAGCTCAGCTTCTGGCAATTCAGTCAGCCCAGAAGATAATTTGAGAAGTTTACTAGGATGGGCGTTTCTTTCATTTGCAAATGAATCTTATTCTGAACTCCGGAGATCCTTTCCAATCACATCAGGCTTCATAGCCAAAAATTGCCAAGCCTCCTGTTAACAAAGTTACCTGATTTTTTTATTTTTATTTTTATTTTTTTTTAATTTTTTTTTTTGGAAACTGCCATCCATGCCCAAGTGCTGTAAGTTAACTTTATGCCAAATCCTTCTTTTCCCCCACTTAACTTAAAAACGAAAATAGGCATGTCTTCTAAGAAGAGGGATAATTCCCTGAGTAATTGATTGAACACCAGGGATTCTCCAACCCTACATGTGATTTAGCAAGTAGATTTTTGCTGGCATCCATGTCTCAGTGCAGCATTCTCTCTGTCACCAGCATTCCTGGCTCAGTGAAGAATTTTTAAATGGGGAATTTTCAGGCTAAACAGAAGACAGTCTGTTCTGAATTTGCAGGCTCTAAAATACACAGCTCCCTGTGACTGAGAAATCCAGAAATGAAGGACTTGAATTTTCTTAAGTAAACTTTGATTTGGGGCAGAGGAATAGGTGAGCAGGAAGGATAACATGACATAGCACAAAATTATGTGGGATTTGTATCCCATGTCTTTGGACTCCAGATCACTGATGTAAGTTATAGCCTTATAACTACTTTAAATGACCCTGTAACTACAGCATCATGAATGATGATTGGGGCCAGGGGATAAAAGAGTTTGGTTCTCTGTCATTTGTGATGACACTTCTAGTCCAAAGAATGAACACTTAGAAATGCTCATTCTAATTTAAGATTTAGTTTTTTGTGAAAATTATAATATAATCTCAGTATACTTTGGAAAGAACTTGTATTTTTTAATTGGCTTTGCAAATTATGATGTCAGCAGATGCCATGAAAACTGGTTACAACTTGAGGACTCAATTTAGGAAGTAAAAGTGGAAAAGGCAAAATTTTAAAAATTATAGACTTCTGCAGTTTTAAGATGCTGTAAAAGATATTAAAATGAAAGCTTCATTCTATACCACTAATCTCCATTAAAGAACAAGTTTACCTTTCATTAAGATAAACTTACAAAATTGCATTATGTTTCTAGCCAGTTATTTTTAAATGGATGTGCTAATTATCCCCAATTGTCTGAGTGAAACAACATGTAATATTTTGGCAAAGTATTCCACTATAATCCATAGCAAGAAGAGAGCAGGTTATTCAATAACTGTGTAATTGTGGGCTCTTACAAGAGACCATTGAATAGCTGGCATTTTATGATTTCAGGACAGACTAACACTGTAATAGTAATTTATGCTATAATATCATGTTAGCTCCAAATTTTCTGAAGCAGTCAAAACAAGAAAATTTTCTTTTTTTTATAGGTTACAGGTAACTGGAAATGCAGAGGCAATTTGATCTCCTGTTTATCTGAAGCTTTGTCCTCTGAAAATGTGAAGTCTCTCAGAAAGTTCAACTAAGCAGGATTTCTATCTATTGTTTTGGGGCATCTGGAACTAGTGGGGAATACAGTGTTTTCCCAGCTTCACATTTTGTTTTTCCATTGCACCCTGAAGCTATACAGTACACTGCCAAAAGAAAACTAATTCAGCAGTATAAATTAAAAATAGGATTCTCGTGACACAAACTGCATAAATAGGGTTTACTTGTGTAATTATTTTGCAGCAGTGATATGTCTCTGTTATAAAATCTTCACAAACTCTGCGACATTTCTGATAATGGCCAGTATGTAGAGGCAAGCAGAAAGAAAATTATTAAAAATGTTACTGAAGAATGAATCAGTAATTTTTCAAGGGAAGGTGTTGCTAATCATTTCTTTGCAATATCCTATTACTCTTGCTTTATTTTTTTTCTTTAAGTAAATATTTTCAAGTATGACTTTGGTAGTGTAAGAGTCAGAACATGTAGTTTTAAAAAAGTAATTTTAAAAAGTTTCACAGATTTGTGTTATCAACTATTATAAATACAGCAGAAAGCAAATACTTTAATTATGTTTTCAACGAGACTCTAAAGAAAGTATTGGCTTTTTTCTTACTATTTGACAGGTGGCTGGTGTCTTCAATAAAAATCTTATCATCCTCCAAGCATCAAGTGTAGCAACTACCAAGTTTTTCAGATTCAGACCTCTAGCCTTCAGAAAGCATTAGTACAGAATAATTGGCTTTTGGGAACCCAGAACAGTATGAGTGGCTGGTAATAACCTATCCACAGATAAGGCCCAGCAGTTACAGCAGGTGATTACCACAATCTAACTGCTAAGTTATTAGTTAAAAATGTTTATTTGAAAGAGCAGCAGTCAAAAGGCACTGAAAAGGATCTGAGAGCCAGACTATTCAAGGAGATAAGGGGTCCAAGATGATAAAACATCAGTCTAAGGTAGAACTGAATTAAAATTACTCTAAACCTGTCCCTTACTCTATAGAAAGGACTTCAAGTAAGGCACAAAGATATTAAATTAGTGAAGAAAAGATGCAGTCCTAACATATGCATTTTAAAGCAGGTAATTAGATGATCTAGAAATCTACTCAGTTAATCAGCTCACAGCCTTGTGCAGGAGGTCTGAGTAGCAGCACACCCTTCTCACATGCAGTCCTGCTCTCAGTTGTGCCTAAGAGTCTGCTCAAGATGGAATGATGGTTAAATTAAGGGTCTTAGGGGGTCTTCAAAATAACTTCTTCAAAAACAAACAAAACAAGGTCCTACTAGCTGTTTAAGCCTTTTCTCAGCTCCATTTGTATGAAGTATCCTTTACAGTAGCTATTAACACCTGTGAAATGGATCTACGCAGCAATTAGCTTCAGCTCGACAAATCACTTGGGCCTAATTTCCATTTATTTCTCTCACAGAACAAAATGACCAGGCAGCTTCTGAGCACTTTGGCAGTTTGTCATATGGATACACAAGGTCTCTATCCTAATAAAGCCCAAATAAGAAAATGCTTATAGAATCATAGAATGATTTGGTTTGGAAGGGACCCTAAAGATCTCCCTCTGAAATGGGCAGGGACGCCTTCCACTAGACTGGTTGCTCAAAGTCCCATCCAACGTGGTCTTGAACACTTCCAGGGATGGGGCATCCCAATAACTTCCCTGGGCAACCTGTGCCAGTGCCTCACCACACTCAGACTAAAGAATTCCTTCCTAACATCTAATCTAAACCTACCATCTTCAGTTTAAAGCCATCACCCCTTGTCCTACTACTTACTACAGACCCTTGTCAAAAGTCCCTCTCCAACCTTCTTATAGGCTCCTTTTAGACACTGAAATGTGTTCCCAAAGCCTTCTCTTCTCCAGGCTGCACTGCCCCAACTTCCAGCTTAACTTTGTGGGAGAGGTGCTCCAGCCCTCTGTCCATCTTTGTGGCCTTCTTCTGCACTTGTTCCAACAGGTCCACATCCTTCTTATGTTGGGGATTCCAGAGCTGGATGCAATCCTCCAGGTGAGGACTCAGGAGAGCAGAGTAGACAGGGAGAATCACCTCCCCTGACCTGCTGGCCAAGCAGGATGCAGCTCAGGACACGTTTGGTTTTCTAGGATGAAGTGCACATTGCCAGGTCGTGTCAGACTTCTCATCCACCAACAGCCTCAAGTCCTTCTCTGTGGGGCTGTTTGCAATCCAATCACTACCCAGACTGTATTTGTGCCTGGCATTTTCCTGATCCTTATGCAGAACCTTGCACTTGGCCTTGTTGAACTCCCTCAGGAATGTACAGGCCCATCTCTCAAGCCTGTCAAGGTTTCTCTAACTGGTGAACTTTCCCTCCAGTGTGTCATTGGTAAACTTGCTGACGGTGCTCTCAATCCCACTGTCCATATTGCCAACCAAGATGTTAGACAGTGCCAGTCCCAACAGTGACCCATGAGGAAAAACACTCTTCATATTGTGATCATTCATAATAAAGAACTTCAGAACATACTGGATCAGATAAACTACTGATAAGAAATTTGGTAAAATTACTCCACCTCCCAAGTACTAGAGAAAAGAATAACAAATACATGAGGAATAGTAGGTGTTCTTTCTACAAGCACCACTTATTATCAGGACATCATGTATTTTGTCTGTAATACACACATGGTAACATGACAGTAACAACAGTGCATCAGGGATGTGAAGAGTTAATTTTGGGGGCATTCTTCCACTGAGTCTGTTCATGCCTGGCTGGCATGAGCATGGACATCAAAACCAGGGGCAGAAACTTCTTTATTGTGTTGGGAACAAATCCCTTCTGACTCTATGGAAAAACAGGGAGAGTGTTCCAAGTTTTTAAATCATAGGAAACAACATATGAAGTGGTTTAACTATCCTAACTTCTATTGAAGTCATCAAAGTTGAGTATGTATAAAAAACAGGCCTGACAGAATAGGAGCAATTTCATCAAAAGATACTGAATGGAATCCCCATGGGACACCAGTAACTCCTGGCTTTCCAGCTCTTCTTGACTGCTGCAAGAGTTGAGCTCTCTCTCTCTACCTCAAAGGGTCACAAAACCCCTGAGAATTTAGCAAACAATTAATGAAAAGAGACCTGCAGCTAACTGGACAAGTTCACACATCAGAAAGCAATCATTACATTGTATGTTACTAGCAGGTGGTTAATCATAATGTTTATTACTTGTCAGCTACAAACATACCTTGATTTCTCTGTAGGTGACCAGTGCTCTTTGTAGCTATTAAAAGTTTTTGGTCACAACACAATGTCCATCACAGTTCTGTTTCATAATAGACTAAATCACATATCTGTTTACCTTGATAGATTAGCCACATGAAATTCTTATATTTAATACTCATTCTGATTAATCTTGATTTACTACTGAAGAAAATTTCTATTTGAATTATGCTGGTGAATTACATCAAGACGATTTTTATTCATGCATTTTAAAAGGCCTATGTGTTTGATTCTACAAATTAGTCTCTAAAATTGCAATTTATTGGGGAAGATGCTTATCTTCCCTTTTCACTCCTCTTCCACACTCACTATGTGTTTGTTTATGCCTTGGTTACAAGGGCACTTCCACAAATCTGACTTCGTGGTATTATTCATGACAGCAGCTTGTGTGGCGTGAGTTTCCAGAATTATCATCTTGATAGGAACAACTCCTGCTTCACAGTCAATTCACAGTGAGCAAATTCCTTTGGTAACACCAGAGACAGTGGAGAAATTAGAAGAATAGTAAAATGTGAAGTAGTTATGCTTGAAACAGGTGGACCAAATGACAGATTTGCCTCTGTATTATTCAAAAGAATTATCCATTTCCATGAAATGCCTAAAAGCAGCAGTTTTCCAACCTTCTAAACTATACGTTGGCTGCAGTGAACCTTGAAAACATACAGTGGACTATCGTCTGTCCATGTTACTATTCTTTTTTCAAGAGTAGTAGTTCTATGTTTCAGCATCTCATGGCTATGCAAACTCTATTTACAAACTCCAGCTTGGGTGGAGTGTTGCAGTAAGAGAAGGCTCCTCTCCACATGGTATTTTTCTGGAAAGGTTTTGTCTTTGCTTTTTTTGCTTTAATGTAAACTAAAAGGAGTGGATTTGTACATCCAGAAAAATACAAGTAGATGAGGATGAAACATCAGAAAAGTATTAAAGTAGAGATGTAAGAAAATGACTAAAATAAACTGCAAGATAAAGCTTGTTTTCTCAACACAAATGATGGGTTCTCTGATATACAGGACACCAAGAACTAGCTCCAAGAGTTTTCGTCCTTTTAGGAAATAGGCAAACGTTCATTTTTTCATTCACTAATTGTACTGCATTTTTAGGATTTGCTATTCTTTTGCTCCCACAGCAATGCTACAGACATTCTCACCTGCAACACAGGTAACAAAATATGCAAGGGTTAGGCTTATTCTTGTGCACATGCTTGATTTTACAGAGATAACATATTGAGACTGTAATCTGTCAGCAGGATCAGTGGAACCACTTATGTCCATAAAATTCAGAGTCTCGTGCAGATTCTGAGGCTTTTTAAAGCCCCACTTTTGCTCAAAATTATTAACAATATAGTAGAAATTTGTAATTATAGAAAAAATTAATATAAAACAGAAGGGGGGGAAGGAGAGGCTTCTGATCAAGTGATCTGTTTTTCTTTTTTTTTTTTTCCTCTTAATTTTAAATAAAGCTGTCTGTGAATTTGAGCCTAGGGAGACCTTCATTAAAATCAATTAATCAGTCAGCCTCTCTGCTGAATAGCTTTCTGGAGACAAAGTCAAAATAGGATTTGGAAGAGATGTGTGTGCGACTTCTGCTAACTTTTCTCCCCAGGGCCGCAGTCTCATACCCCTGACCCGCCGCAGCGGGAGGCGAAGACGGGAATGATGTGGCATAGGGATCTGTGACCGGCAGCTCAGGGGGAAGGGGGACCGTAGCCCACCCGGCGGCGGGGGGACCCCGGTACCCCGAGCAGGTGCCCGGGGCCTGCGGCTCGTCGCCGAGCAGGTGAAGGTTGTGCTTGGCGGCCTCGGCCCCCTTGGGGAAGGAGCGACCGCCCCTCAGTTTAGCGATCTCGGCGAGGGCTGGTTGCTCCCTGCCTCGAGAGGTGACGGCCGCGTTAGGAGCCAACTCCCGGCGGCCGGGTGAGCCCCCTGGGGCGGGCACCACCATCCCGGCCCCTGCAACTACCCCGGAGCGTCTCCCCTCGCCCCGCCGGCCGCGGGAGCAGACCCCAGCCCCGCCGCTG
>VWYP01015365.1:13398-123007 GCA_013400435.1 Pycnonotus jocosus
GCCAACTTTCCCTCTCCCCCCTCCGGCGGGACCGGCCTGCCCGCACCCGGCCGGGCCTCAGGCGTGCCGGAGCGCAGGGTCTGCCGGCAAAAGCATCTCGTCCGCAGCCGGGCACGGCGCTGCCGCCTCCCCGCACCTTCCCGCCTCGGCAGGTGTGCCGCTTTGGCTGCTGCGCTGCTTGCTTCCCATCTGCATCTTCCCGACTTTCTGCTAATAAAACACAGCGCTTAAGCTACCAAAAAAAGTGCTAGCTCTTTGAGGCAGACCAAGTTTTAAAACTAGGAGAAAAAAATGCAGAAGTTTTAAGTACCTAGGGACCAAGTGTTTCACTAGAAGAATGAAAAAAACAGTGCTGCTACAACATGATGAAGCTAGCATGCATTTCAGTTTATTAAAGTTTTAACAAGCCTGCCTGAAAACCTGAAAAAAATCACTGAAGCTTAAATTGCGAGTGTAACGTTACGTTAATGTAGCATTATAGGTCAGCAAGATGAAAGGTGTGGTTCTCATAATTATCACGATGCCTAGTATGAGGTAACAAAACCACATACCGCAAAACTGTGTAATTTATGAGTCGACGTGGTGCAGGCGTACCATTGTAATATTGTTGGGTTTTTTAATCTCAGATCTCTTAGCTTTTCCTATACCGTGCATCACATTACACCAGAAAAGCTTACAGGAAACAGTTACTCAAAATGAAAGTTCATAAGTCATCTTACGTGTCCCTTGAGTGGATTATCAGCCCTGAGGTTCCACAGCCTGCAGGTTGTCAGAGAAGATACCGTCCTGCCCACGTGGTCTGGGCATTGCTGTTTGAGTCCCAATAAGTTCTGAGTTCTTCAGTTCTGAGACCTCTTCAGAGAGAAGAGAAATTTATATGCTGAAATACTGTAATTTTGGGATAATTATATATTTAGTTCTATAGCCATACATTACTTTTTCCTTTTCGCAAAGTTAGAGCATTACGGATTGAGCATGCACACCTTTCATAGAGTGTGTCATTTGCCAGGACTTCCAGGACACACATCCAAGGCTCTGCACGTAGTGTCACACAAGCAGCTGATTTGAGTACAGACTGTTGGGGTATGACATAAGGTTGCTTGTGCTTCATTTTTAATGTTTCTTCTCTGTATGACAGCAGGTTGAACATCACCTGCTCGTGAATACAAGATGTGGCAATGTTATGTTACCTGTATAAGACACCAGGAAAATTGGTAGGTAGTTGAACCAGTGACACTAAAGTTCTTATGTGAAGGCTCAACTCTGTGGTTTGGTGTGTGTGAGGAATTCCTGCCACAGCCTAAAGGATGATAATCTATGAAAACTTCCTAGCTAAGAACTCAGCCAAAATTAACCTTTCTGAAAGCAACTGAGAAATAAAGGACTAAACTTCTGAATAGGAGCTTATGTTGGAACCACTTTCTCAGTAAGATGATGCAAGCAGTGTCCAGCTTTTGCTGTCATGCAGGCCTAGAAATGTGCTCTGAAATGTGTTGCCATAAAAATTGACTGGATTTTTTGTCATACAGAGTGAAGAGTAACATGCCACATAAAAACAGATTGCATTGGACATTCAGTGTGTGCTGCAGGAATAAAGAAAGTTTGATTGAGTTATATTCCATTATTAGTTTAAACTGAAGTGGGTGATTGCTGGGCAGACGGTGTTACAGCACAGATAACAAACTTGATGCTGCACACAGCTGTGTGTGGGGAGTTGTACATGGCACAGGGTGGTCTGGCTGCTGCAGTGCTGCTGCTCTGCCACACTTCATGGGCTAGGTTAATCATTCACATCATCAGTGGAGCGCTGGTAGGAATGTGGTTGTTTCTCAGAGCTGCACTGTGTATCTGAAAAGTGGGAGCAAACACTTAATCAAGGGTTTGGTTTTTGGTTTTTTTTGGTCAGCCTTTGGAAAAAAACTCAGCTTAGCATAAGGAAATAGGAAAAGAGACAATGGGAAGAAAGTGATGCACAGGAATTTTCACCTGAACATGAGGAAGTACTTCTCTATCATGTGGATGGTTACTCACTGGAACAAGTTGTCCAGAGAGATTGTGGAGTCTCCCTCACTGGAGATACTCAAGAACCATCTAGATGTAATCCTGTGCTGTATGCTCTAGGATGACCCTGCTTAAGCAGGAAGATTGGATCAGATGACCCACTGTGGTCCCTTCCAGCCCTACCTGTTCTATGATTCTGTGAAACACTGCTGTGACATTCTGGAGGCATTTCTGAGCAATTCTGCAGTTGCTTTTTTTGTTTATAATACTAATGAATAATCATATTGTAATAGAATAATTCAGTGTACAATGGTGTGGTTTGGGGTTTTTTTCCCACCTACATCTCAGTGACCAAGTAAGAAGTTACTGGTTACTTGAAAAAGTATCAGTGCATATAATCTGGGAGAATTGTGGCCATTGGACGAAGTATTCAACTGTGAGGTGGTGCTGGGTGTGCATCAACTGCTTTTTGGGTTTTGCATTTATAGACCAAAGACTTGTGAAGGATTGGGCTCACTCAGAAGCACTGCTTTGGGGTCTTTCATAAGGCAGGCCAGGCCCTACTGGTGTCCTCTGCAGTGAGACTGTGTTCTGCAGTCCATAGCAATGCTACTAAACAGTGTGTTCACATTTTCTGTGGCTCACAGCTGGAAATGGATGTTGATTTAAAACTGCTCATTTGTAAATGCTTCTCTGACAGCTTTTTCTACGAGCACGTTGTCCAAGCAACCTGAAGTGCTGTTACCTTCTCTGCAAGTGTGCTGAGAAGGGGGGCCTTGGGCCTGCCTTGCTAGGCTGTCTCCCTGCCTCTTGGTTTTGTCTGCTCTGACCCCTTGCAGGTAGTTTAATTGACTTTTCTGACATCTCTGGTCCATGAGCAAAAGGCCAAGTTTACTACAATTAGCCAGATTCAGACTGTTGAATGGAATGGACTCAATTCCCCTTGTTAATGTCAAGAGAGGAGGAAAAAACCCCTTAAACCCACCAATTTTGAGCTGCCAAATATTCAGCTGTGGCAACCTGGCAAACTGTATTGCATTTCTGCAGTCCTATAGTGTCCTCAGCTATGATGTTGGCACCATCTGCTTCCAACTTCACAACTGCTTCCACAGAGTGTTTCTGAAAATACACTTAAGTCTTCTGGGGCATTTTGAGCTGTTCATAGAAGACCAGGAAGTCCAGAGGGTCACACCTTTGGTTAGGTTTCTCTCTTTTTTTTTTTTTCCTCCTCTCCCCTTTCCCCTGACTTGTTTCTCCCTCAGTCTACCTGCAGTTGAACCATACCCTTTAGAGTGGTGATTCAGGTAGTTTCTTGTTAGTTGGTAAGATGGAGTTTACTCTGATGCTGAAGGGCCAGTATTTAAACTGAATCTCTTCATCAGGTTTTGACAACATCCATTAATTTATTTTAATTTTTGCATGGTATTTTTAGTAAAGTACTTCAAAATCAGGTGAGGTTGCTGTTTGTATGAGGCTCTATGTGTTCACTTGGTTCATGGTGAGTGCTGACATGTGTATGGACCTGCATAGGTCTTTGGCTGATATGAGCAATCCTGCTTCTCCTGAGGCTCATCAAGCATTGAGGAAAGAGGTGCGAATGAAATGAGTGTCCAAATGTGGTCTAGAAGAGGTGGAAGAGACCATAGGAAGAGATAAGAAAGAGAAATCTGAATACACTCTTACCTGGAAGTAGAGTTTGATAATTGTGTTGCTTTGAAATACTAGAATTTGAAGGGAGGAAAAAAAAGACTATCTGCTTATACAGGAATTGCACAAAAAGGTGATTGACTGTTGCTGAACATGTCATCATAGCTTTGCAAGAAGTCCCAGTGTTGGATAGCTTTCAGTGGAGTATTTTTGTAGTAGTGCTGTTGGAACTGGGAGCTTTTCATCAAGCTTGACTGATTCCCAAATACAAGGATGGATCCTGCAACACAACAGTACTTGCTGAGGGAGCAGAAGCAGCTGCTTTCGGAAGTGGTAGGATTAGCAGGAAAAATAAAACTTCCTCCATAAAAGAATAATTGCAGAAGACAGACCAAAACCTTGCATATAAAATACTACCCATCTGGAAAGTTCAGGTTGTATGGAGGGAGAAAGAGGCTTATGGATTTCCATGGCTGGTGGTAGCTTTGACATCTGCTGCCTTCAGTGGCTTCAGTTCTTAGTATTATACAGTCCAGGGGTCAGATTCGCCAGCAGAGAGCTCAGGTACTTGAATAAGCCATTGGCTGAATGAATATACTTTTTTAAAAGATGTCCCTTTCAATATTTTCTCAGACATGCTAATAACACTGTGGTGTCCTCACTTCAATATTTAGAGTTGTTGAATGATGAGCTGGCTGTGAGCATGTGCTAAAATGGCATTTGGTGTTGCTAAAATGTGGGCTTTGCTCCCCACTGCTGTGTTGCACAGACTTCAGCAGCATCTTGGATAAAGTGCAGTCTGGCAGAGGTGACAGCTTCTGTATTGGAGCCGACCACATGTTGTGTAAAACAAGCATAAGAAGATGCAACTGTTGAATGTTGCTAAAGATGAGGATGAGGGGCTACACATCTTTGGAAGGCCTGGAAAACCTAAGTCTGTATGACAGATTGTGTTCACTCAAAGCTGAGCTCTTCACAAGAGTGTGAACATCATTTAAGTGACTGCCATCATGTAACTTTCTCTTAGCATTTGCTCAATGTGTAATTTAACATTTGGAGTTGAGACCGGCTGTTTTGAAAAGGTGGGAGAACTTAACCTAAGGCTTTTTACACCAGGAGTGATGTGGCAGCTGGGTACGTGGAATGCTCTCATCAGCATCTGGAAATCAGAGGACAGACCCATACTTAGTTGCCAGTAATGTGCATGAATGTGTGTCCTTGCAAAATAAACAAACAATTATGTGCATTTACCTCAGCGGGGAGTGCTAATTATTGTTCATGAAAAGCAACTTCCTACATTTACAGCTACTTGGATTTGGCTAAAGTTCATCCTCTGCCCAGTACTTCTGCAACTGTAGTTTTTGTTTCTTATTTAAAATGCATTTCACAGTGAAGTGGAAGGATTTGTTTTGCAAGGATGTTGGCTATTTGCTTTGCAAGTTGGTATGGTGAGGAAGGCCGTTCTATCTCAGGAAGGCATTTCTATCAAATGAAGTCTTTTTTTGACTAAAAGATCTAATCAGCACTTTTTCCCCTGCCACATGTAATCTTGAGCAGAGCAGATTTTTGGATAACTTTGTATTTGCAAGTGTGGCTTCTTTTGCTCTTTGGGTTTGAATATGCATTGTGATAAAATGTAAATGTGACTCTTGTAAAAAATCTAGAATATATTAATCATATGGAAGAAAATGGAATTGTCATTAAACTTTGACTAAAGCATAATTTTTTGTACTTCTGTGACATGAAATTTTTTCTTGCTTTGAGGTTACTGAGTGCATGGAGGATAAGATATAAAGCGTTTAATGGCGTAAAGCCCGAGTCTTATATTTTCTGGGAAGAAAGGACTGAAAGCAAACATCTGCAGAAATGCTGCAAACTGATTTTTCAGTTTTAGGATTGAAGGTCTCACATAAAGCTGATAGGGATCTTTCCTTTTTCCTCTGCTTGCTGGAGTGGCTTTGGGTGAGTCCCATTGCAGTGCTGTATCCACATGACTGGCAGGGATTGTTCCTCTTGTATGCCAGCAGATCTGCAAAAGAGCTGGAAAATGAAAACCTGAGGAAACATCAGGTAACTTTGTAGCAGTGGCATTGCACTTCTTTTGTGTAGGACATATTTACCTGTTTGGTGCAATTTATAGTGATTATCATGTCTGCATTTCAGGCTTTGAGAGGATGTTTTCATAGCTAATCTCCAGTTCTTATGAGTACTGTAAAATAATCAAGTGGCTGCCAGTTTTTTCACTTCATCATTTCTTGAGGAATGTGAAATTGTATAATAAAAAGTAATAATTGTATAGTAAAAAATAATTTGAGGAAAGGGTGATGCCAGAAGATGAAGAAACATCTGTTCAATCTGAGACAACCTTACCTGCCATTCCTTCCTCTTCTAGAATATAATGCAAATGCAAACAAGTAATCAGAAATATTTTGTGTCAAGCTGCAGAATACTTTAATGCTGAAGAAGGAAGCACTACAGGCCTCCTGCTTGCAGTGTACATTTTATGTTGCTCCTGAATGTGCTATGTTTTTCTTTATTTATAGTTATTTCTCTTGAATAAGCTATTCACTGAGAATTAATTTTATTTATCTCTAGTAAGCACCAGTTATTCAAAATTTGGATGATAACCATCCAAGAAAATAGCCGCTCTGTACACTTTGAGAAAGGCAGAGACAAAGATTTTAGTGTTAATTTGAAATGGCGACAATTAGAGAATTGATTTGATAAATCAGCTGTGTTTAACAATAAAGAGTCCTTGGTTTTAAAGGACTGTCTCAGTGAATAACTTCACATTAAAAATTAAACAACCAATTCCTGTTACTCAGTGTCTAATTCTATCTTGAGACTTTTAGAAATGCTTTGGAAGAGTACATACGGTTTATTACACTTTGGTTATGAGATGATGGACCAACATTCAGAGCTGTAGAATAGAAGAAATATTCCAGTTTATGGTTTAATGGTTTTTTCCCTTGGCTATTAATATTTGTGTTCTCTGAATTCTTACAAGGCTGCTTCTTAACTTCATGCTGTGATAAACAAGGGGAATGGATTTTTTTCACCAGAGATGCTGATGACACTGCACTTGTTGTATCTCTCCTAAGTGCAAAGGATGGAGTGTATTACTACTGTGCAGTTTCATTTCAGATGCTGTAAATCATTAAAGACTGAACTGACTTACATACAGGTGCTAGTTGTATCTTTTTAATGTTCCATTTTGTGTTACAAAGGATGGAGTAGACAGAGAAGTAGACATTTACCAGCTTAAAAGAAAAATTGAATGGGATTTTGAGGCTAAGTTGGTCAGTTCATTATGGTCAAAGAGATTAGAATTTCATTGTGGATGAATTTTAAAACATTTCTTCTGATTTTGAGAAAGATTTCACTGTGTGAAATAATAAAGGCTAATAAAGGCCATCTTCTTTATTAAGGGCTTTTTTTTTTTCTTTCTTTTTTTTTTTTTTTCCAAAAGCTGAACACTTTCATTTTGAAATACTGGCATTGCTGAAACTGGTCCAACAAAATCTTTTTATGGTTTTAGAGAATATTTGGACACTTCTGAGATACCTGCCCAAGTACTTTGTAAAGCTTGAGTAAGCTACAAATGTCTCTGTTCCTTATGGAAACTGATTTTTTTCCCCATCGTATTTTGACAGATAGTAAATACTCTTCACAATTTGAACCTCTAAATACCTCAGTATGAAGAGGAAAGGAGGATCACCTGTTTATCCAGCAATGTGTAATGTGGTCGCTATCTTCACTTTCTGGGAATTGTCCTACTAGAAGCCATAACCCAGAAACAGGGAGGTGGTACATTTAAGATGCAAGACATCCAGTTTCAGTGCTATGAGATACAAAAATCTTACCTCAGCCCCTTAGAGACACTCAGTGTGGAAAACAACACTATTTAATTATTTCAGTCATTTATTGTGATGTAATCTCACTGTGTATGTTCATCAGAGTGTGTGTATCAGTGCTGTGGAAGTGACCTCAAAATTAATTTAAAAGCTTTGCGTAGACTTCAGATGTTTGCCTGCTGGCAGGTGAAAGCTGTATACCAGATTACTGAAGTCTACCCTCGCTTCCTTTGTCTTCAGATCAAAGGACTGACATTGATACAAGTAAATCTGATGACAAACTTTTAGGAAGCCCTTGAAGTTTACATAGTTTTGTAACAATGTTGTTGGAAAAGTGTTACAGCTTCTATAACTTGCTGTTAAGTTGAGGAGATTCTGCTTCCTGATTGTTATACTGGGTTAACTGGGTGGTGTGAGAGTTGTTAAGATCTGAATTTTGATGCAGAAAATAGCAGTGAACCATGCACATACTCATCTTTATTTCTGTTTGGGACCAGGGAGCTTTTCTGTTTATCCTGTTAATCTCTGGGGGTATCTGCAGAGCCTTTCTTCTGAGGAACCAGGTTTTCATTGTCTGAACATTTTTATTTTTCCTTTTGCATAGGGTAGATTATGGAGAAAGATGTGTGGAAAAAAACACCAAGGAAAACTCCAAATAATTGCTTTTTCCAATTTTTTTTTTTGGGGGGGGACATATTGCAAGAGTTTCCTGCTCACTTAATAAATATGTTAATGTGAAGAAGATTAATTTGTGGAAGGGGAGTGAAAAATTTCCATAGCAGTGACAGTATAAAAAGGTGGAGAGGCTCAGAGGTATGCTGCTCTGTGTGCCCAGGCTGAGGGTTATTAATCAAATGCAGAGTGCCATGGATGTGACAGCATGGACCAGGCAGCTGAAAGTAACAAAATCCCTAAAAAATGCTTGTAACTACTGTGATATTGGGAGGAAGAAGGAAAGCTTAAATGTGTTTAAAATAAAATCCATGGTTGCAGATCCTTCCAGGGAGGAGCTAGGAAGACTGTGGTCCCTATTGTAGTTATAAGTGCTCTATGCTCCATGAGGCAAGGTAGTGGTGTGGTGAGTGAGGAGGGTGGGAGGATAATGCTACATAGAGTTTTTTGTATGTACTTTCATTTCACAGCACTTCTCTAGGGAGTCTTCATTTTCCTGGGCTCATTGTGAGCACTTGCTGTACTTGAGAGAGGCTTTCTAGTTGTGCTGTAGGACTCTTTGCACACAGCTGTAGCATTGGTAATAACTGTATTTTCTTTTTACCTTAGAAATTCTTGTAAATTGGTTAAATACTCTCTTATAGGTGAGAAATGCTGACACTGTAGCTATATCCATCCTCATGCTTTATCTTCAGCAGCCATGCTTGACAGGGGTTCCAGACTTTGGTCTCTGTCTTAGGAGAGCTGTCTAGAGATTTAGCTACCTGTGCCCAGTGTTCTTATTTCATGTATCTGGAATAAGCCATTTTCTTCCTGGCAGTTTGGGGGTGGGGTTTTTTTTTTGTTGTTGTTGTTTTTTGTTGTTTTTTGTTTTGTTTTGTTTTTTAATTTTTTTTTTTTTTTGTGGAGGGGGGCAAGGGGTGATTGTGAAGAGCCTGCCATCAGAACAAAGCAAACACTTCATCTTTGCTGACAGTCACCATGGGGCAGTTACCCAGGGCTCTCTTTAGACCAGACTGAGTGGGGAGATAAAGTCTGTGTTGGATACTGTGAGCTGGGTCGTAGTCATATGCCAGGGACTTTAGTGGCTTGCCCAACCTGCTTCCAGAGCCAGGGTAAATACCAAGTGCTTGTTCAGGTATGTAACAGTAATTGAATGCACAAGTTGGGGAAAAGGTATTTGTTGCTGTTACCTTCTGTGGATATTTTTGGTTGCACTCTTGTATTTTATTATTAAGTGGTTGGATTTTAATGAAATCTAAAAAAAGTTGCCTTTGAGCAGCTTTTACCTGAAGAATTTTACTTCTGCAGCAATTTTCATAACTGAGTTAAAAATCATTGTGAAAGAGGCAAGATGTTCTATATTTGCTCTTGCTACATCTGAATTGTATGTAATGGCCTCAAATGCATTTCAAATATTGAAACATATATAATAAAAATGGCATGCATTTATACACTTAATGAATGTTCTGGAGATACACTAGGCTAATTGATAGCTGCATTTTTTTTTTCTCAGTGGTCACCTGACTTCTTAATTTCTTTTTTAAATAGAAAGTGTAATTCCTATAGCATTGTCACCCTACTTCTGCTTGCTCCCACTGACCTTAGAAATGTAGTAGGTGTTCAGTTAGTGAACCTTTCTGTTCCTGCTAATGGCACAGTGTTCCAGCCACAGGGTTGCTTACTATCTCCAAACATTCTGGAAATGAGGGAATGCCTTTCCCCTGACCCTGCCTGTATGGGAGCCATAACATCTGCATTTGGAAACTAAATCCCTTTGCTCTGCCTCACAAAGTACAACACCTTAATAATGGAAAGGATTGGAGTTTTGCCCACAGTGGTGTAAGTGGCTACTGAAAACACTTGATACCTCATGAATTCAAGATTGAGCCCGAACACACAGTTTTGCAATTGCTTCTTCTGTAGTAGAAGGTGTGCATACATATTGAAAGCCTGTTAGTATTTGCTCATAATCTCTATGGTGTTGTATGGCTAGAACCATGGCACAGAATAGAGGATACACCTCTCTAGAAAGTATTGTCAGTTTGCATGGTGTAATAATTTAAAATTTATTATGCACTCATTGTATGCCATTAGACTTGCTATATCGATAATTAGGAACAATAATTCATGCTGATCTTTCTGCGTGTAATTTAAACATATTAATTGTAATTGAAGAACAGGTTTATGTTTCTTTCAGAAGCCTGCAAAGCTGCAGGTAGTTAGCAGAAGAGGAGAGAACTGAAGAGAGGAGGTTGGGAAGAGCCCACATGCTAGTTTCTTTTTGGGAAATTGGTAGAAGATAGTAAATTGCAGAGGTAGGAGTTAAAAACCCAAACCTTCCAGTATTTGTACTTAGTCAAGACGCTCATGAGGTGTTGTTCATCCTTTCATGATTGAAAAAACATCATACAAACCCGGGGTCGGAACTAATTTCTTTTTTCTTGTCTGTGTCGACCTGTGGAGCAAAGTTGAACCTTTACATCTTTCTTCTGTGCTGTACTACTGTTCAGCCCCTCTCATCACCTGACACTTCTGCTTACTGCCAAGCCCTGACTGGTGGTTTAAGGAAAGGGATTATAAATCCCATACCTACATGGAGGAAACTCTGCTCCAGCAGTGTTTAGTGTTTAATAAGGAGTTATGCTCAGCAGAGCATTCTGCTGCACCTGCACACAGACCCCAGACTCTGATGCTTGGTGCCCCAAAGTGGTTTCCCCTTTGCATAGAACGTACCCACCTAGAAAGGTGTTACATGTGCATGCTGTGGTAGAGTTGGTGGGCACCCGATTCAGGCTTTGTAGGGAAATCAGAAATTGCCTACTGTTCTTTTACTGCTTTTAAAAAACAAAGTTTAAAAATCTCCATCCGGTGTCTGTGCTCACCTGCTGCTCACCTTCTGACTGTTCGTTCTGTTCTCTTCTCCTGTTGCTCCACAGATGAGTGGTTGATTGGAGCCTTTCTCACGGCTGCTGCTTTTCTGTCCTGGAACCACTGAACCGCTTCGTCCTGTAAAGTCTCAAAGCCTTCTTTTCTTGTGAATACTGATTGTTCTAATTTATTTATTTTTGGTGCTCTGTAGAACAGGTGTAGCTTAGGAACAGGACAATGAACATAGCAATAATAGGATATACTGTACTTGTGTTGTTCAGGCCTCTGTATTAACCATATAAACACAGGTGTCTTTCTGAGAAAATAAAGAGGCAGAATATAGCAAGGAGTAAAGATGAAAAAATCTGAAATTGAAGCAAGGGAAACAAGGAGTTTGTGAAAAGCAAAGGAGTCTGCTTTCTAAAATGAGGTCTTGGTTGGAGTTTTTGAATCTCGTAAGCTGGACAGTTGCCTGCCTGAAAAGAAACCATATTTTTTCTTGCTAGGCAGACACATGTCTAATTCTGGAGCAAGTATACAGGCCACTCTCTTTCTCCTGAGTCACTCTGAGGTGGAATGCTTGGGGTTATTCATGAAGTCTGCTTGAGGCATGTACTTGATGAGATTCATAGCTCTAAATGGATGTTTTAAGTATCCTTAGTTCATTGCCTACAAAGTCCTTATCTAATTTGTCCTGAAAACCTTTCTTGTTTATGTTATTAAATACATCCTGATATCAGATCAATTCTATGGGTTATTGTAGCTGCCTTTTCAAGCTACCTCAGTACCTCTTTTGAATTTCCCTCCTTGCAGGTGACCTGTCACACTGCTGATTTTTAACTCATTTTGTGTAGATCATGTTCCTTAAGAGCTGTATTAATGATCTAGATGTGGATAACTCCCTTCTATATTTTAATTTTGAAGCAGAACTTTACATATCTGAGAGCTGAACTCTTTTGCTTAACTTTCCTGCTCAGGATATTGAGCACTGAATGCTCAGTCCAAAAGACTGGTTCTGCTACTGCATGTGTGTGCTGAAACACTCCTGGTAAGTAAGCAATCTCAAAGAGGATATCACATATCCTCTTCCTGTTCTTCCAGGAATACTGTAGCCTTTCTCTTAAGGTCAGTTCCAAAGCCATCCTCTCTAGAGTCCTAGGATTTGTTAAGTGTTGGACTGATAGCCCATCCTTCCTAAACAAACATTATTTTGTTGCTATTGTAGCATAACTGATTTTTTGCCTTTTTTTTTTTTCTTTTTTGTCTTCTTTTATTCCCTCCCATTTCTCTTACCACTGGTTGCACAGTAGAACACCTTTCTTGTCAAAGGTGTAGAACACCTTGTCTTTCCTTTCTGGGTACCCTTTGGTTGCTTTCTACCTTGTTATGGGTAGGTAGCTTGGTAGAACAGACTTGTTAAAGACACCTTGTTTGGGAGGCAGTCTATTTATGTGGACTTACTCTGATTTCCACACTTTGACTCCATTGAACCTTCCCATCTTTGAACTTCTGGTGTTAAGCAATCAAACAGCTTGCATGATGGCAGTTTTTAGAGTCCAGCAGGCTGGGCTGATGATAAGCACTCAAGAAAGCAAATTTATTGTTTTGAGTTTGATCTCTGGTTTTTTGGGGTTTTTTTCCGCTGACATTTTATGAAGAGCAGAATATAAGCATTAGGACCATTACAAAAGGTTTCACGCTTGAATTTGGGTGGATACAAACTTGATTTGGATTCCTTTCCAAGACAGACTTTTGTTTCACAAGTGTCTGAGACGACCCTCATTTGAAAACACATTGAACTGTTCTGTGTTATCTGTTTTAAGCCCCAAAGTGTTTTAGACCATGGCAGAGGAACTGCTTGCTCTCTGTGTCCTTGCAGAGCAGTGGAGTATCATATGTTGTTGATTACTAGGAAGATAAAGCTGAAGTCCCACAGTCCTCCTGTCTCATTGCTGTCACCTAGTTGGTGTGGTGTCATGATTGTGTGGTTGGATGAGGAAAAGGATTCCTACAAACAAAAGAGCTACTGAGTAATCGTGTCCTAAGCAATACAAGTTGACATGAGCAGGATGTACTTCAAAAATTGAATATATATCCCTGCAAATTCCATGAAACACAACTTGCCATGTGATACCTCATGGTGAGACATCATATGGGCAAGAGAGACCAGCTGATGCTGAGACACCAGCAGGGTTGGTGCCTCCGGTTGCATAAATGATTGCATGGCTGTCCATCCCTAAGCAAAGTGCAGGTGTTACATTGCTCTGTTTGTAACACTCTCAAGTGTCTGTAGATACACAATTTTCTTTACTTTGAGAGGGGAAAACCAGTGATTTGGGGGATGACATGTGTCCTAGTTTTGCATAATCATCATAAATACTTTTTTGGGTGGGGTTGATATTTAGGATGTGCTGACCTCTTCACATTCTGAAAACTGGTGGTCTGTTGTGGTGTCTCATGTTGGTCCTGTGTGCTTTTTATAATTGACAAATGGTTTAGTAAAACAAAGCTGATCCATGGTACTAACATGTAGTACTTTTGCAGACTAAACTGAGCCTGGCAGCTCTCCCCACCTGATGGCCTGAGGAAAGAGAAGACGTGGTAGCAAGAGGTAGATCTGAGTGGAGGCAGCTCCATCCTCCCTTCTTGGATGCTGTTTCTGGAGATGGCACAGAGGAGAGCACAGAGCTGTTTCTACGCTGGAGAACATATTTAAGAACATGCATTCCTAGTGATTTGTTGGATTTGTTAACGTAGTAGGAACTTGTCTAGATGTAATTTTGTTTCTGATGTGTTGTAAGGATGTGACCTTAGGAGAATAGCTTCAATAACACTTTTGCTGTCTTGGGCAGGTGCAGAGTTCAGGAGATATCTTTTTTGGAGGAGAAGAGAGAAGCGTCTGTATGTTTGCCTGCTACAAAAATGTAGTAATAATGAGATATGCTGTGAAGTGCATGTTTGTCAATTGAGTTCAAGTGCTCAAATAACCACAATGATGGTCTCAGTTTGAGGAGGCAGATAAGCAGTACAGTGGTATTTTGTGGTATTTAACATTTGGTCTTGAATTTGAGAATCAGTTGTGGACGTTTCCTGAGAAGCAGCAAGTTTCTACATGTTTTGTGATCTGCAAAGTCTCATGCTGAGTGTGCATATGTGATTGGGGCTGATTCTTATCAGCTCAAGTTTTGAGGGAGCTGCATATACAGAGAGGTCCTCTGATGGGGAGTAAAAGTTTTCAAATGAATACAGTCTTTTCCTGGTGATGTACACTTGTGTCAGCTTAACGTTGCTATTTTGGACTGGCTATAGGATAATGAAAACAGTGTTCCGTGTTTCCTGAGTGTGGGTTATTACCACTGCGCTCCATATTTAGTTGTGAATACAAGGTGTCAGGATTAAGTTTTCCTTTTCATCATATATGCAGTGTTCCTGAAAAAGTAAAGGTGCCAGAAATGAGCTCTAAAAATCACCAGTGCCCTACCACTAGATAGAGATTTCTGTGTTGTTTCCAACTTCCATAACTTCTCTGCATCCAGTTTTAAAAATAGTTGAGCTGGATCAAGGATTAGGAGTCCTGTATTTTTATTTGCTCTTTCTGACTGCTTTAGCTGACTATAGGTGAACAGATAAAGCACTGTCTGTGGGAGGTAGCAAATACTCTATATATTGACCACGGAGGAAATGAATCGGTTTATTAAATACAGTGTAGAAGTGGAATTTGCATGTTTTCGTCTCTGTGACTGTGAACCAGCATTAATGGTGCAGATTCTGTTTAGTGGGGTAAGGGAGAGGCTTTTTGCAGAGCAGATTGGAATAAAATCCAAAATATTTTTATCTACACAGTGCTAATGGGTCTGAGGTTTTATAAGATTTGTGTTACTTGTTCTGCCATCTAATTTCTTCCTTTATGGCTATTTCATTTGATTCATTAGATCTGGAACTTCTAGCTTTAGCAGTGATACTGTAAAAGAGAAGATAATAAAATGTCAACTTTATGTGGTGGTGTTGTGTTTGGGGTATAGAAGAAGGGATTTTTTGAAATCTCTTGCCATCTTTCCCTTTTTTGCAAAATCTTTCTGTGGATCCTAAAACTGGTGAAAATACTAATTCTCAGTTTTTCTGCATCTGTCCATGTCAGTGTAGAAGCGAAAACATTGTTCTAGTTATTGGTCTGATTCATGAGCATTCACCTTGACTTAGGTGGGAGGAGGAAGAGAATACATTATTGTGAAAGAAAATGTTTGAGCTCCTCAGTAATAAAGTAAACATAGCTTGCACTTAAGCAGGAAGAGTGTTGGTGGATAATAATGGTAGAATTACAATTTAATTGGTTGACTGTAATAATAAGCATTAGTGTTTGGCAATGTGTTATTTCCATTTAGAAATGCAAGGATTAGATGGCTCAGCAAACCGTGGAGGAGGAGAACCAAACCAGAGAGGTGAAACCAGTCCTGGGCTAGTGGCAGGGCTGGATCTTCTCCTTACAGGAATTGTTATGAGATGCCAGGGAGGTGTGTGGGCAGCAAAGGTTTTTGCGTGTAATTTGCAGCTCTCAGAAGCAAAACCTTTGGATGATCCATGACACCTTTGGATGGAACATGAATGATTTGTCTGCTGCAAAGATTCCAGTGAGGGTATCAGGAGATCTAGGCTCATAAATAAGTCTATACATAAATATATAAACCCAAACATATACATGCATGAAGGATGTTTATAGCTACTTTGTCTGCATGTAAATATGACATGTAAATAAATACTTTGGTTTTGGTTTGGGTAAGAGACTAAAGTGCAATTTCCTGTTCAAAGAGGCATGATCACAGAATTCACAAATGGGGTTTACTCTAGAGAGAGTAGCTCAATGCCTTCTATTTCTGATAGCCTTTTTATTTTTTTTAAATTAACAGATATAATAACTATATTCTTGACATTATTTTTCTATAATTCAAATCATGCTGCTTAGGCTTTGCTAACTATCTCAGGTTGATAACTATCACCTTCGTTCTGAAGGATAAAATCTTAAACGGTCCAAATATGTGGGCAGTTGAGGAGAGCTGTGGATGTTTATCCCAGCAGCCATGTATTTTAACTTCTAAGCTCTGTGTTGTGTTTTTCTAAGCTCTGTGTTGTGTTTTTGAGCTTTAATTTCAGAGCAGTGTCTGAGAGACCATTTCTGACTTTATTATTTTTATTAGTTGCTCTGTTAATTTCTTGGTGTCTTTTCAATTTCATGTTCTTATATTTCTTTAGTTTGGATTTTTTCCTTTCTTTTAAAATTTTCCTATTCCAAAGTTTATCTAGTTAGAGCTTTTGATGTGGCAAACATTGAACAACTTTACTGTGCATCATCACAGCAGAATTTGATGACTCTCTTATGTATTGTTACTTGTAGCTCCATAGATTTGGCAGTAAATCATTGACTTTTTGACATTGGTAACAGGAAGCTGCTATAATATAGCATTAGTACTACTAGAACCTGGCTTGAAAAGAAGCAATTTAAAAAGTCAAGTCTTGAAGAAGGTGGAAAGTAGGAGAGAGAAGTGACAGCACACCAGTCCTGTCAGGGCCAGAAGAGTATTGTATGTAGTGAGTAGAACTCCTGAGACTGTCTGAGTAGCAGGAGAGTGCTGAAGGCAGGGATGCGCAGTTTCAAGAGGGATGATGGCTTCTCAGAGAAGTGCAGAAATGGCTCTGAATTAGAGGTCAGCAAAAGTAAACTGCCTCTCTGTCTCTCTTGTGAAGGAATAGGATTTGTTTTCAATTATATGTGCTTGGACCAGTACACTTTGCCAAAATTAACCCTAGGAATGTGAGTGAGAGATGGGCAGCATAGATGGGTAACAAGGCAATGTTCCCAAGTCTCTAATAGGAGTCTGAGGAGTACTTAATCTCTTTTTTTTTAATGATCTGGGATTATGTTTGACTTGGAGTAACAAAAAGGTGGTGCTGCCAGGTTGTCTTTGCCTGAAGAGAAAAACTGCAAGTAGAATTGATGAATAAAACATAAGTAGTGGTGGGGCTGAGATTGTAGAAAAAGTCCTATTTCCTGCAGTTAGCAAGCCTGCTTCCTCTCTTCTATTTTGTTTTTAATTTCCATGCCTCATGTATCCTTTCAGTTCTTTATAAACTTCAAGAACTGAGCTAAATGGAGTCTTTGATGCTGGGGTGAAGGATTACATTTGCTAGTAAGAACAGATTAGCTAGTTCTTTTAAAACAGAGCTGTCTTAAAAGATGTGAACAGGGCTTTAAACTAAAGCTGGTGGGGGATGGGAACTTCCATCCATCCTACTCCTACCAGTTTGACGCCAGTGCCAGCAAGAGATGCCCAGAGCCTGGAGATGGATTGCAGGTCAGCAGGACAACTCCTGAAGAGTAGCACAAAGGAATTGCAGCCACTCCTGGGCAACAAGTCGGCTTCATTGCATCAGCACACTGGAAGGAGTGGATGGCATCCAGAGTGACCTTGGCAGGCAGGCCTGTGCAAACCTCGTGAAGTTCACGAAGGTCAGGTGCAAGGTCCTGCAGATGGGTCAGGGCAATTCCAAGCACAGATACAGTCTGGGCAGAGAATGGACTGACACTAACCCTACAGGGAAGTACCTGGGGGTGTGGGTGGAGGAGGAGCACATGACCCAGCAATGTGTGCTTCAGCCCAGAGAAAGCCAAATGTGTCCTGGGCTGCAACAAAAGCAGCGTGACCAGCAGACCTCTGCTCTGCTCTGCTCTGGTGAGACCCCCACCTGGAGAAATGCATTCAGCTCTCAGGTCCCCAACTCAAGAAGGATGTGGACCTGCTGGATTGGGTCCAGAGGAAACCATGAAGATGACCAGAGGGCTGGAGCACCCCTCGTATGAAGACAGGTTCACAGAAGTTGGAGTTGTTCAGCCTCGAGAAGAGAGGGCTCCAGAAGGCCTTATAGCACCTTCCATTACTAAAGAGAGCCCCTAAGAAGGCTGGAGGGGGACTTTTAGTGAGGGTGTGCAGTGGCAGGGTTAGGGGTAATGGCTTTAAACTGAAAGAGGGTAGATTTAGATTGGATATTAGGGAGAAGTTATTTACAGGGAGGGTGGTGAGGCACTGGAATAGTTTTCCCAGAGAAGCTGAGGATACCCCATCCCTGGAAGTGTTCAGGGCCAGGCTGGATGGAGCTTTGACCAGTCTGATCTAGTGGAAGGCAGGCATCCCTGCTCATGGTGGACACCTAGATGGTCTTTAAGGTCCCTTCCAACCCAAACCATTCTGTGATTTCTGAATGAATTGCTTTTTCACTCAGAAAGTGTTGTCAAGTTGCTAAAGATCGAAGTGGGCACTGGTGAGCAGCTTGTCCCTTAATTACTGTCATTTTCCCCATCTTTGTACTCTTGTAGTGTGCTTATGCACACTAAGATAAATGCAGGATAAGCATTTGCCTCTCTTAGATGGGGCAGCTGGAAAGGAGAGTAATTTTGTAGTATTTGGTTAATTGAAAGAGGTGTGCTGAAGCTACTTAGTCTTAAATCTGATAATTTATCTTATGCTCATAAAAGAAGCTACAGCAGAACTCACAGGCTGTAGTTTCTCTTTCTATAAATCAAATCTTATTGTGGTCTGGCTGAAGGCCACCAGGTGGAGTTAAAAATGTCATGAGGACTGCTCATGAGTATTTAAGTTTGGCCGCTCCCAGCCCCACATATTCCCAACCTTGTGTTGAAAGCATGAATAGTGACTCTCTGAGGTTGTCTCAGTCATGAGGCAGGACAATGCCTCTGTGTCACCATTCTGTTCCTGAGCAACACATACAGTCAGAGGTGTGTGGGATTTGTTTTTGTTTGTTTTTTCTTTTTCTTCTCTTAAATCTAGAGAGGTTTGCCTGCTAGATGAAAAAGCTGATATGATCTATTAAGAATACAAAGTATTTGAAAAATAATTTTCTGTGATGTTTTCAAATCCTATTCAAATACCCTGTCAAAATCTGAGCTAGTTCTTCTTCTCATCTTTCTTTTTATAGTTTTTCTCTTTCCTGTTTCAGCAAGTTTATCATGGTTTTTGCACTTCTCTGCTACATATGAAACTCAAGGAGGAACATTTAACTTCACCTACTCTGGTCTTTAAGGATGTGATGAGTGGTAATAAAACCTTTCTTAATTTAACTTTGACGTCTGTCATTGTTGGAAGTATACTGAATTGAATTATCCCACTAAGCATATGTGAAAGGCAGTTACATGTACTATGAACTTCAGCCATTTTATTCAGAATAAATTTTTGTTTGGTTTTTTTTGTTTGTTTGTTTGTTTTTTCCTGTAAAAGTAGTGCCATTGGTTAATTTAAGATGTTTTAATTTTTTCCAAGTATGGGGATCCAAGTGTATCTTGAAGTGTGAAAAAGTGTGCTCTCAATTTTTAGGAGAGTCCATAGGACCTCACCTAAGGCTGAATAATTCCTTTGAGAATTCCTATGAGACTATTCCTTTCTATTACAGTCTCTGTACAGAAGTAAAGGCTGCTCGTTGGTTCCTTGTCTGCATTCAACTCATTTTAGCTGATTTTTAAGTTTCATTTGTTTAGAATCTTAGTCTCTGGAACTTTATTGGCAGTGATAGCCCATATGGTGTAGAATAACAGATAACTTTTTGTGCACATCTTGCCTTTGTTTTGTTTACATAGTTTTGTTCTGTAGCAAATGTTTCTCATGTTAATGAGCTTTTTCTCAAGGAACTTCTATGCTGCATGAGAGTAATTTATTTTATTTCCCAACTACAAATGTCTTGGTGTTTCAACAACTACTGCTTCATCTCTTTCAGTCACTGTCATGGGTATGAGCTCCCAGCCTGTTAGGTCAGGGTTCTGAGGTGAGAGCCCAGTTAGGAAATGATCTTTCAACACACACTGCCCTATCACATAACCCGGTGGTATTTTTCATGGTAAATCATTAAGTCAATTATGTAGGTTTCAGATTTCTTTTTTTTAGGGTTCCAACTAGAATCATCATTTGTAAAAATGGGACTGTTATCCATCTAGTCCAAGACAGTCATAAGAGCAAAGAGTATTTTCCTGTATGTTTAATTATAGTAACATATGGTCAAATAAAGTTACTTTTTTACTGCAGTGGATTCTTGGAACTCAGTGTAACTGACCTTTGCTTCCAGACTGTAAAAGGCACTTGAAAGAATGTATTAATAAGGAAAAAACAGTACTAATTTTCATGTGTATATACTAAAAGGCACTAAAAGTGCCTCTGGAAAGTTTCCAAACAAAAATAAAATAGTTTCTCAGGATTTTCCCAAAAGTCTGCATCTCCTTGTTTCTCCTATCAGAAGCTGGATTTGAATGGAGCAGCAAATGTGCAGCATAAGGATGAAGGATCAGTGAGGTAAGGTGTAGAGCTCCTGCTGCTTTAGGCTTTGCTGAGGAAAACCAGCTCATATGGTATCAGAATGCACCTCCAGACATGAGCTCTGCCTTTAAAACTGGACTCTGTTTCAAACACGAGTTTGAACCTTGTCGGGCACGTAGAAATTTGTAAGCAATGGGGTAGCAGGCAGGAGTTGGCATGGGAGGATGAAGTATTCTTGCCTGTATCTTCCTGGGTTTCTTTCCCTTCCTACCCCTTAGGCCAAGTCCAAAACTCACTTTCAGCTCTGTCCCAGAACCACAATTTTGAGATGGGAGTGGCTTTTTGAGACGGATGTGATTTGTGCTTAATATGGATGTAAACATTTCACTGATTGTGTTTCCAATACTCAGCTGTTGTCCTTGTTGATTACTCAGAAATTTCTTAGAAACTTTTAGGATCTGACATGGCTAAAATTTGCAACTTCAGGGTGGAGGGGGGAGTGAGTTATGTCCTGTCAAAAGTACTTTAAGTAGCAACTCTAATCCAGGGTAGAAAAGATAATCCTCAACATGCCTGTAGTAACTCTATTAAGAAGCTGTGCAGTGAAGGAGGAAAGTGTTTCTGCTTCTCTTTAAAAACATAGCACCATGAAAGTTTAGGACATGGCTGGTGAATGCTAAATTGTTCATTTTGCTCTGCTGTAGCTGATGCAGTGCAAATTCTCATCATGTCAATGTGCTGCACTAGGATGTGTATATCACAGCAAGCTACCGAGGTACCTGTCTGCATCAGTACAGAAAATAAAATCTTTACTGCCAAAGATAAGTCTGTGTGGTGTCTGTAAATGTAAAATCTTGTGTTTCAGCCAGTATACTTCTTGGGATGATTAGGAAGGAAGTGTGGTGGTTTCTACTAGAGAATACTCTCAGTTTAAGAGGGTGGTAGTGGTTAACTAGTGGTAAATCAGCCTGATGTAGTGCACATTGTTGTAAAATAATACACTTCAATACCCATATTGTGAAATGCTGCAACAAGAAGAAACGTGTTGACATCTCTCTGAAGCCTCCTCTACATGTTTTAGGCAGAAATAATCTGGCCCTGCATGAATGCACGCATAACTAAAGTGTTTAATCCCAGAGCTGATTAAGTTGCAAAGAACAAAGTTGTAAATTTTGAGAGTAAAATATAATCATTTCCTCCGCTTCCTCCTGTTTTACTTATGCAAGAATTGCAGGTAAAAGAGGAAAGAAAACTTGCAAGCTGCCAGTGCAAACTTGCAAGAAAACTTGCAAGCTGCCTGGTGTTACAATCTTTACAGTCTGCTTGTGCTATATGTGTAATTCTCAAGTCCTGCGACTGAGAAATAAACCAGAGCTTTTCACCCGTTGTACTTGCTAGCAACACAAGGAATAGCATTCAGGTACAGTTTATTGTGTTGCACTTTTAAACTGTTGGAATTTTGCATGCAATCCAAAAGGCTTTATATTTCTGCCTGTTTTGCTCTTAAAGCAGGAAAGAATGAGATGATGCAGAAGGTGATTCTCTCTCCAATTTTCATTTCCTTCTGTCTTTAGGTTTGTAATAATGTTGCTGTGTACATGCAAATGATGTTAATCAGGAGATTTTGGTGTCAGCTTTGTCAACGTTTACATTCACTTTACACACTGAATTTGCATTTGAAAAGGCCTGTTATAATCAACATTTAAGGGATAACATAGTCAAATTTACATTTGATTGAGTAGAAATGTTAAGTAATTTTAGCTGAGCTGTTGCTAGGAAACAAGCCAATGTTTTTGTGTTTTTCCCCCCTTAATCCATACTGTCTTTCTATTGATAATTCATCTGGTAATACAAGAAGACCAACACTCAAACAGTATAACTTACATCTTTACTATATTTCTAGATATATAGTTTTCCTACTGGTTATAACTTAAGGTGTAGTTTCGGAGAAATTCTCTTGTAAATTGTCTAACAGTCACCCATGACTACTTTTTGTAGTGTGTGTTATCAGAGGCAGGATCAGCTGTTTGACTTTTTAAAAAACCCATAAATTCTGTATCTTCTTATGATAAGCTGTCTCTTCGGAAGTAAACGAATGCATTTCTTTTTCTGTAGTCAATGTTTATAGTGTTAGTCACCATTCAAAGAACATCATGCAACTGCCCAAGAATTCAGCAGAGTTTTGTGTATGACCTCTCAGGGTTTGTGTGGTACACTGGTTTTGCCCTTATCTTGGGTGATCATTTTGATAACTGTGTTATTTTCATTCAAGTGGGCAAAACGAATTGTAGCTGCAGAAGGAAATCTTCTGATTTTGGATATGCTCTGGCTGTCTGTTGTGTATCTTTTGGAACTTGTAGGAGGACTCCACAGCTTGGCACTTCACAGCAGTGTTCATCTGGCAAAAATGCTAATTAAAGGGAAGAATAGTTCCTATTCATATCAGTCCCAAAGCATTTCAAGTGCATTATCTGTGTGGCGCATATAAATGTGGCAATCCCCCGAAACTTGCTACAAGGCAGTTGAAGGAATGCAGCTCCATACAAGGCCAAATAGAGGCTCTCTTGCCTCCCCACCCTGCTGAACCAGGCAGAATACAATTTTACTGTAGATATATGGTCCTTCTCACTTCATGTACCCCAAAGCTTTCCTCAGGGCAGTCAGTCAGAGGCTGGTGAGCTCTCTAGACAAAGATAGCAGCTGCTACTCATGTCAGTAGCTCACGAGCACCCCTGGGCAGCCAAACTACTGCAAACCCAGGAAGAGGGCTGGCCTGATATTATCCTCTTTTAATCCCTCCCAAGGGCAGTGATTATTCTTGTCTTTCCACCTTCATGGCCAAGTGAGGTAGGCAGGTGGGCTTCTACCCCGTATGCAGAGCTACAAGCCTCAGCGTGGCATGTAAACCTTGCAGCTTTCTGGCCAGGGGAAGAAAGCTATTGAAATTAATCATACTGACAGTAGTTTTGGGGCTACGATTATTGTAGCAGTGCTTAAACAGCACAGGCATTCCAGATCCATGCTGCAGGAAAGACTGCAGATTCCTTATGTTTTTATGGTCTCCCAGTGGTATGGGCTGCATTCCTCAGATTCTAAGTAATCCATGCATGTGCAAAATACATATTATAAAATCTGATCAGGCAGGGCCTACGGTCACTGTGGAGCAGATGTGGGTTTACTTCAGTTCTTGGCACCTGTTGCATTCCTTACTGGAAAATACTGATTAAAATAGCTTTTTCTCACAACTCATTTTATATGTCTTTAAAAAATGAATAAAATATTTGCCTCTGGGCTGCAATGTGGTTGGAAAGGGAGCTAATTCTCATTTGCGTACTCCTAATTTTCATGTGTTGGTAGCTTTGAACATGCATTTCTTCAGCAGCTTTTGGAGCCTCTGACTCTAGGAAGGAAACTGAGCAAATCTCAACAGAGTAAGGAGGACTTTGCTATGGAGCTTGGGGTACAGCATGGTGTGCATGCACAGGTGCAACCTCATGTGTCTCAGTCCTGCCCCCTCTCTCTTCAAGGCATAACTTCATGTATCTTTCTTAGTATGAAGTTTTGGTGGAGACAAAGTGAATGCACTTAGAGCTGTCAGCATGAAGCTTCCTGTAAATGGCCATGTAGGAAACCTTAGAGCCTTAAGGTGTGGCCAGGGTCTCAGGTGGGATGCATAACAAAAAGCAGAACCTTTGGCAGACACTTGGCAAAAGTGTCTTACGTTTCTGTTCAATTGTTACTTTAAGTGACTGGTTTTTTTCCAGGAAACTTTAATACCTGTTATATGTAGAGTGCTCAAAAAGCATATGCACTTGCCTTTTGGGATGCTGTCCTTTGAATCTATGATCTGTAGGATGTAGTTATGTAGTGAAAGGTCACAGTGTACTACTAGCTTGTGCTAAGTGGATGCTTATGACTCATTTATACTTCTCTTAACAGGTGTGAGATTTTGTCTTGGTTTATCCCTGAACAGTGCTATACTAGACATGGAAGCACTGGCTGATTTTGCAGTCATGGAAGTGCACAAAAAATGTTCTTGTATGATAATTCTACATGCTAAGCTTTTATTCTGGGTCCTGGACTGTATTTCTTGTCATACTTCAGTTTGTCTGTTGCCCACTGCTTTTCTGAGAAGGGAGAGAATGACCTAATAATGGATGCACAAATGCAAATTGTGTTGTAATCTTCTTCTTTAGATTGGTTACTTGACCCAGCAGAGTCTCATTAAGAAGATGAGCTTGCTAGTTCACCTCCTAATTTTTGTATTAGTAGTAAAGTCTCCCTGTTCAATTTTTTTAAGGTTGATCTAAGTACAATCTCTGAAACATTTTATAACATTTTACATTTTATAATAAACTCTGTTTTCCTGAGTATGGAGCAGTGCTTTCACTGATGTGTTCACTGTGGGTTATCTTCAGGAAGGAAGCCCAGGACTTGGTAGGTGTGTTTTACTGACTGTATATTACTATATACTTGTAGAGCCATTTATTTTATTACTTGCTGCTTTGTTTTAGTTTCAAAGAACTCTCCTTGTCTTACTCACGTTGCTTACTGCCAAGTAATGCTAAGGGATTTACCTTCTCCCAGGGACTAATGTGTAGTTGTGTTCATTATGTTAAATTCCCCGGTGTTTTTAGGCATCTCCTTCGTGAGAGTTTCCAGTGATGGCTCAGTTGCTACCTGCTGGCAGACAGAAATTTACTTGATTTTAGTAAGGCAAATTCCTTTTGTGGATATCCTATCACAGAATGAATAAAAGCACAGCAGCAGTGGACAGCCAAAGGGGACTCCTAATGCAATGGAAAAAATTAGGCTTGAATGTTTACTGCAGTCATCAGGTTCTTTGGAGTAATGACCTATTGGATTTACTATAACTTTAAATATGGGGGAAGCAATTTTTTAAAATATTCTTTATGAATATACAATCTTTGTATTTCATCAGAGTATTCTATCATGTTAAGCCTCTTCACTGGAGGTAAACATCATTGTGTAGCCCTAAAAGTGGATATCCATATTACTTGCTGTTTAATTGTCAACAGCAATTCAAATATGTCATGGAACTCTGTACAGCTCAGGATATCCTGCATATTTTGCTTGAATGGTTCCAACATAGTCTAACATGAAAGCAAAGGGATTTCTAACTTCCATCCCCATAAAATGTTGCAGCTTAATGGGTATGAAAGGCGCAGTTTACCCTCCCGAACTGTGATGGGACAACAGCAATATTTCTACTAGAAATAGAAGTATGTAGAATCCGTCTTCATGGCTATTCCAGGGTGTGCAGAGAGAAAAGAGAAAACTTTAAATCTCAGTAAAGCCTAGAGCTGACCTCTCCAAAGCAGTTGTGTACACTGTTAATACTACAGGCAGTAGGTCTGCAGTTTGTGGGAGGGGAAAAAGGCTGGTTATTGAAGGCAGGTATGTTGGCTTCATTATAATGATGGAATTCCATGTGTGGACGAGATGACAAGGATAATTGTATCACTTCTACTAATGTTCAGTTGATAGGTTTTAATAATCTTCTTGGGCTTCTTGTGACACTGAAGCTTTTTCCTCAAAAGGCAGCAGAAGTTTTTTGAAAATAGCTGATAATTTGTACGTGAGTACTGAGACTAGGCTCAAAAAAGAAGGGAAGTGGACAGAAAGAGGACTTTTTGTTCTGCCTTCATGAAGTTGCAAAACACTGTTCACCAGGTGTTTACTGTATTCAAACACTGATGTGTATTTGATTTTGGCTTCCTAAGATATTACTCAAAACTTGATTTTTCAGTTTCATTCAAAAGTATATTCTGCCAACTTACGTTGTAATGCTAGATGTGTGTGTGTGTGTGTTTTATGACATAATGCTATGTTAAGTCAACATCATAATATTTGTTCCTTTGTAGCAGCTCAAATTATAATCTGAACTTCTTTTCTAGGAGGAACAAAGAGGTTGAGCTGGTTGCTGAATTTGATATTGCTAAATCATTATTTGTCATTCTCTTGCTGTATTTCCAAGAAAGTGATTTTGGGCACCCTGCTTTGAAAATGATTATTTAACAGTATTTTTATATCGACTTCCTATATGAGGTTGTCTGAAAGCATACTGCAAATGTGAAATACTCCCTAGCATGTGTACCCATGTAGCAGAAAAGGCAGCCTTTTCAATTACCTGCTCTTTTGGGAGCTCTCTGGAATGAGAAGGGCTGCTGTCTGCCCTGCTTCTGCACTGGTGGAGAGGGACAGTTCTCTCTGTCCCTCCTGCCTTGCTGGTGCACTTGAGTTGGTCCTGGTGTGTGAAAGGATGGTAGAAACATGAAGTGTGAGAATGAATGACAAACCACAACTCCTTCACAGAATGTGTGTCCCTACAAATGCAGCAGTTAGTGCAAATGTCCAGGCTTTGAGGGGAGGGACATGTGCTCTGTGACTCTGTGGCTGGAGGCCTCAATACAGTGTCTAGTCAGTGAGGATGATCACTTTGAGGAGCAGAAGCAGGAGTAGGCATAGTCCAGCAGCTTGTCTCCTGTATATCCTTCGAGATTCTGGACTGTCTGCTCCTTGTGTTTTGATGCATACCACTGTGCTATGGGACAAAGAGTGTTTAATGTTCTGATCTTGGCTGTGGAAATGGACTGAACCCCAGCACTGTGCTTGACATCATCTCATGACTGTACTGCCTCACTTTTCTAGTGTTTGGTTAGGGTGATGATGAGTCAAGGTTTTTTGTTCTCTCTACAACCAACTATTTGTGTGCCTCCTGAATGAACTGGAAAAAAGAGGATTATTGAAATAGTTAGTGTTGGAGCTGGCACGACTCTCGTGTCAATGAAATTTCAACTACTCAGTTGTACTTCCATCTGCAGCCCAGCAGAAAAATGCAAACAATCCTCACTCCGGAATCTGGTTCTTATGTATGAGAATATATAGGAGACCCTGATCATGTGGGATCTGATCATCCATCCCTGACATGTGGGAGTCTTCTGAGCTGGCATCATCACTTTCTGTCCTATAACTAACCACATAAACTTTTCCCTCTTCGGGCTGGTTTTCAGATGTTTAAGGAGAGTATCTGCTAAACTGCCAGCTGTGCCACGTGTATGAACTGCCTGTGAAGCAGAGCTAGCTGGGGCCTCAAGCCTTAAACTGAATAACAGTCCTGTCAGAGTATCTCTTTTTGGTGATGTTTACTTCTGGATTGACTCTGCAAAAATTATGCTTCAGCCCAGAAGCACCAGGTCCCGGAAAGCTGTTGGTGGAGCTTCTTACTGTGTGTCCTCTCTCCTGACCCCTGGTTTCTACACCTTCTCTGGGCCAGACCTCTGTAATCTCCAAGTCTTTGGCACAGATACCACTCACAGACCTTTTAAACCCGATTGTATCCAAAGTTGCAGAGTTGCAGAGATGACATCTTCCTCCCTAGGCTGCTTGCTGCCTCTGGGAACCAAGTTTGGTATTTTATGAAGGCAGGAAAAGTATCTGTTAGGCTGGTAGGGCTTCCTGACCTGTGCCATGCCTGGAAAGAGCCAGTGAACTCTAAGGCACCTAGGAGGTTGGGAACCTGTGAGGATTGGCTCACAGGTTGTCTGGTAGTGGGGAAGTATGCCAGCTGCCTCTCCTCAGGCTGTCCCCACTGGATCATCACAGACTATTAAGACCACTCAGTCCTTTATATTGGAAGGAACTCATGTAGGTCCAGCTTCCTCAAAGGGAGCACTGAGTTCAGGTGAGGTTGTTATGGTACTATCCAAACTGAAGTAGCTGTCTAAATTGGCAGTCTTTTAGTGTATTGTATCTCTTGCCTTAAAACATATCCATCAGACCTCTCTTGGTGTCTGCACCTGGGACTCCCTTTTGCAGCTAATTCTGAAAGCAAAAGCAAAATACCAGTCTCGAGGAATTGCCAAGCTTTGACACTACCTCTTGTTGTTCTAAATCTAAGTGTTGTAACTGGTGATGGCTTGCCACAAAACAAACTGCCTGCTTGCTCTAGCAAATAATGTAATACAGCAACACCTGCAGTTTCATAAAGATTACTTACTGGAACAGGTTTTACTTTTAGACTGAGATTTTTTTTTCTGACTTCATTGTGGTTGTGCTCTCTCTCCCATGTCTGGTATCTGTTTCAATTTTTCCAAGTGGATCTCAGTTTTGTTGGTGTTGGTTGTGCCTGTGGTGATGCTGAAAGCAGCCAGAAGCACAGTGCTCTCTCCAGTCCCCATGGCACCAGCAGACAGTGGGTTATCAAGGTGATGTGTCAGCTGTGGCATCTCTGCTTCCTCAGGCAGGCTGCTCACATTTTAAACGGAGTTGCTCTGCAGCAAATGTTACCTGTAGCACAGGCTTGTCAGTAAAAAACCATCCTATGGTAGAGAATCCTCGGTGGTTAAATGGCACAGATAACAAATGGATTGCAGATTTCAATTTGGGGGGATTTTTTTAGATGAACAGAGCCAAAATTAGTGCTCTGGTTCATTCAGCTGGTGGGTCATTGTTGCTGCCACTTGTGTAGAACAGAATGATGAGAGGAGTTGCAAAACCATGCAAGTGGGCTGGAGGAAACTAAACTGTAGGGGATTCTTCAGTGCTCTGACTTCATTGCTGCTTTTATTCTGATCTTTCTGTACTCTTTTGGGTTGTCATTGAGAAAGGCCATTGCAAATTGCACCTAGAACATAAAGTCCCTGCTTATTAAAGTCCTTGACAGTATGCCTTCCAACAGCATGTGAGCCTTTTTTTGTTGGGGGATGGTGGTGTTCTGTTTGTGGCTGGATTTCTGAATTATTTTTTAAGCTGATTTTGGAATATTGCCAGCAGAAGTCTGTTTAAGGGAACTGTTAAAGTAAAACAGAAAATCCCTAAATTTAAAAGCTAGGAGCTCTCCCTGCTTGCTGTGGCTCCCTGGCTGTCTGGACTGTAGATTCTGCTGCAAAAGCCCAGTAAAGACAGCATGTGACCCAAAAGCAGAGCTGGCTTGGCTATCTCCAGGGTTGGGATGACACAACTGAAAAGTGAGAAACTTCTCCAAATTACTGGTGGGTTTTGAAGCTGTGTCAGGCAATTTTCTCCATTCTGATTATTCCCCATTGGTTCTTTTCTGACCCTCTGTGCCCAGTGTGTAGCATGGGAAGCTACTCAGTTTCTTACCCAGAGTCCAGCTTGTCATAAACATTTCAGTGCAGCTGTGGCACCCTTTGTTCCTCGATGTGAAATGGCTCAGGTCCCCCTTGGTCTGGGGAGGTGAAGGCTCTGCTTTCGTACTTGGGTACCTACGATCTTTACCAGCAAGCTATTTCAGGCAGAAACTAGTGGTTTACCTGTTTTACATATGCAGACTCACAGAGTGTCCTGAGTTGGAAGCTGATCCTCGAGGATCATCAAGTCCAGCTCTTACGTGCATGGCCCCTGCGGGGATTGAACCCACCACCTCGGTGTTACCAGCACCATGTACTGTAACAAGCTTATTTGCAGCTCACATTATTTAATGTGCTGATCCATAGGTGTATCCTCTCCCTGCAGTACTCGACACTCCTTGGCAGCGTCTGAACTCCTGTAGAGATGTGGGGATGGAGGCGAAGCCTCTTGACAGCAAAACAAGCTTATTAAACTTAACACGGTGCGTCACTGCCTTCTGAGGGGCAGCTCCTCCCAATTGAGTGTCCTCAGCTGAGTGGCCCTCGAACAGTTTGCGGTACCCTTGGTGAGCGGGTGTCGCTGTTCCCTGCCCGCGGTCCCTTTCCCTGCCCGCATTTCCCTCCCCGTCCCTTTCCCGGCGCGGCGCGGGCGGGGCGCCCCCGCGTGGCGGCCACGGGCAGTGCCCGGCGCAGCCGCCGCTCCGCGCTTCCCGATCCGCTTCCCGCTTCCCTGCTGCTAACCCCAGCGTTTCGCTGTGGCCGATAATAACTTGGTTTTCGCTTTTCGGCTTCGTAGTTCGTGAGGCGGCAAGTGAAGAAAAGCACCGTTAGAGATTTATTCCCCTAGCTTTCCAAACAAACGGGTCTCACAGAGCAGGAGCGTGTAATTTCTGTGCCTTGGAATGCTCGTTATATTTTTGCCCTTGTCTGATTTATTGCAGTGCCTGTGCTAGGTATAAATATTAAAACAATTTATCATAAATTGAGCATTGCAAAGGCGACATCTGTTTTAGATAACAGGTTTTTTGAGGCTAAACTTTCACTGTACAGTTCATAAACTACACATGGGTCTTAAATCCCTTTCTTTAAACTCAGGTCTTTCCCTCTGTTGTTGAGTGGCTTGACACTTGCAATATTTTGTTGAGTATTCATACTCTCTGTCATGGCTTTAGTGTATGGTTTTGGAGCTGAAATGTTAAAATTCCCCAGCTAGTGCATGGCATGAGGATGCACTTTAGAATGGGATTGCTGGGTCCCTTACTACTTTGTCTCCTATGGCTGTGATGCCATTTCATGAGGTATTTCTCTCCTTGGTCAGAAGGCCAGGTACCATCGTTGTGGCAGGTTTTAAGTAGCTGTGGTACCACCATAAAAACTGATACAGCCCTCCCCAGTTCCTTAGTTACACTGATAACATACTAAAGGGAAAAGCCTCATGGAGTTTATTAAACTGAATCACAACATGTAGCCTAAAAAAGAAGTAAAGGCTCTGCTTTCCTTTGTCCCCTTTACAGAAAAAAAATGGGCAGATGGATTGACAGTTTAATATACTGTGTGTTCTTCTTCAGATTTGAACTGCTGTAATAGAACAAGTGTTTCTGTCATACTCCGTAATCCTGCTCTCCCATGGGGTATCTTGAGAAACCTCAGAAATGGCATATCAAAATTGTAAACCACAAAGCATAACCCTTAATATAGCCCTGGGGCAAACCTCTGTCTTCTGAATTGCATGGCACAGTGGAGATGATAGAATAAAAGAATGTTTTGCCTTGGAGGGTTTTTTCCTTCTTTTTTTCAAGCTAGTTCTAATATTTACAGTATCTCTGTTCTCTGCAGATTTAATTGAGTCAATTAAGATTCTTAGACTCGATTCCCCCAGGTGTGGGTTAAAAGTTTCTCTGTATTTTTTTTTTCCTCTCCCCTCCCTCTTGCCAGCTGCTGTTTCTTGTTCTTGCCTGGTTACAGAGGAAGCGGCTACCTGGGATTTGCAAAGCTCCCTCTATTGCAGTGAGGTGATCTACTGTGCAGGCAAGCATGAGTAACACCTGACTTCACTTGCCTTTATTTCTGCTTCCTTTTATGCCCTTTACAGTATTTCACCTCTTTGAACTGTGTCTTCTGAGGGTTTTTTTCCTCTGTAGAAAATAATCTCTCTGTTTTTCGATAGTCTTACCTTCTCAAGGAAGGACTAAGGGGAAGATTTCTTCATAGTTGAAGAGCTGGAGTGGGTGTGCCTATATTTCAGCTTTTGCCATGCTTAGCTCTGTTCCTTACAACACCATTTCCCAAGAGCTAAGCTGGTACATTCAAGTGACGGTTGATGACCATTGGTGTTGCAGCAGCAGACCTTTCTCAAGTTGGCACTCTGTAAGCCACCTAGTCCTTCAAGTACTCTCGTTCCCTGTTAGTGGTGTCTCTCAGTTCTTCTATGGCTTCTTGCTTTGCACTGGGGTCAGCTGAGAACACCCAGGCACACACACAGACTGCATTTTCTTGTGCATTCATACATGCACCAAGCTCCTATTGAAGTGTGACTGTCAAAGGTTTCGGTTTGATTACTCTGAAGATGTTTGGTTGGCATCCAAGTCTTGTACATCAGATGGAATGCTGCCAATGAGCATTTCTGTGGAAGCCCAGGCTGAGAAGTGTCGTGACCCTGGGTACCAGGAATATTTGCAGTCTAGGTACACAGAAAAGCACTTTTTCTTCTCCATTTGGCACGAAGACTGATTGTTCTTGGTGTTGCACCTTGCATGTTACTCTTGTCTTTAGATGATTATTTTGTACTAGTCATGGTATTTTAAATAAGTGCTCTTCAAACCCCATGGCCACTTGATTGTGGAAAAACAAATTCACATATGTTTTTCAAGAAAGTGCTGATCTAGTTATTGATGGTCATTTGGATTACCTGAACAGATGGCTGATATGACAAATTTAGCTGGCAGTAATGTAACTTTTAAAGGAGTATTGATGGGAGTTCATGTCCTGACTTTAATCCCAAAATGAGCACTATAAAACCAACCGTGGTGATATTCTTAGTTTATCCAATAGGTCCAGGGAATAGTAATAATAGTAATGATGATGATGATGATGATGTTGTTCTTAACTTAGAGCCTTGTTTCAGAGGCCAAGTTAGTGCTTTGTTTTCTATTACTCTGCATTTGGCTATAGATTTGTGAACAGCTTGCTCCTCCTTGCTTGCCTTGTACAGGCAAGACTACAGAGGATATTTGGTAAGTTTGTTACTGGGTTGGCAGGAGAAGGGTGTGGTAACTACTCCACACAGAACTACAGCAAGACTCAGTGCCTACCCTTGGCAGTGGTTGTTGTGTGTGTTAAGATTCCTTGGCATGTTCTGGTTTAAGGTGGTCTTCTGTATGAACATGAGCTACTCCTCAAATATTGCAAGGGGTTAGGTGCTGCTTTGGGACTTGCTTCCTTTGTGTAAGCTGGCATGGAAATCAGAAGGGTTTCCAGCCTCAGCACCTACACTGTTGAATACTGTTATCAATAACAGCTGTCAAAGTGAGCAAACAAAGGTGCATCTCTGGAGGATTTCTCCTTTTTATGGTTATAGTTTTTCACTGTGGCAAAGCTGAGCTGCTAGCAATCTAGACAATCTTTCTCACCCACACAGAATAATTTACATTGGAAAAAACCTGCAAGATCTTCAAGTCTCCCTGTTAAGCTGGCACTGCCAGGTCCACCATTAAACCACGTCCATAATGAAGATTGGCAGAGCTTTACAGCATATTACAAAAAACCAAAAAACAAACTCTGCCTGGTTTTGAGCAAATGATAGACTGAAATGTCTTTATGTGACTGTCAAGAAGCAAAATCTGTACCATCTGTTTAGAGCTTTAACTTCACTCACTCCCAAATTCGTAGGAGTGAGATGACTTCTAGGGAAAGAGAGGTATAAACACTGTGCAGAGAGTATGTGTGGGAATGCACAAGGGGAAAGATAAACATTTAGGTACTGCTGTCTTGTGTGCAGCCATTCATGTGTCATCAATGACATGGGAAGGGCTCAGAAGTGTGGTGAGGCTGCGTGGGTTTTGCTTGCTTAGAGTGAGGCAGGAAGAGGTTCATGCTTATGTGATGTGGTTTCTTCTGACATTTCTTGTTGTGGTGATATTTCACATCAAGAGAAACCATTGCCTGTTGCAACTGAATGGCAAGTAATATTGCTCTGTTTAGTGGAATTGTCTAATTTGTCAGGTTTGCTTTTAAATTTGCAAAGCCTTTTTTTATTGATTCATTTATTTACTGGTTTTGGATTCCTGTCACAAAAGGGAAGTCTCAGCTCTTCCAGGGCTGACCCCATGCTCCAGAGAAATGAGTTGTGGGGTAAGAATTTCCTCGGCTTGATAGTGTGTTTGAGCAGCAGGAGTTTCAGCTCTGTTTGACGTGCTTCTGTAGATAATCCCAGCTCAGAGGCACAGATAAAAGTGACTATGTACAGCTGTGATTGATATTTAGGCTTCTGACTAGTATTAGCCAGCTGTCTGTTCTTCCCTTGATTGTAGCAGCTGTTTCAAGTTTGAAATTTTTATTTAAAAAAAAAAAAACCCAAACAAAAATTTAACAGAATACTGATACCAAAATTTGATTTGCAGACCAGAGACCTTCACAATGTTGATCTGCTCTGAGCCTGTTGCACAGTGCTGGTTACAGGACTTCTTTGCCCTAATACTTTCCTGAAAGCATGTATCTTGTAATTTTGAGCTTAATATTTCTAGTATTCAGTCATCTTAATGCTTGCTAAGCTCTTCCAATGGTTTATTCTTCCTATAAAAATCATGTGTTTTATTAAGAATTTGGACCCTTGTGAATTAAAATCTGATTTTTTTTCTGTCACAGCCTTCCCACCCCACCACCCAGTATCTTATTTCTTTCATGTTGATTCCCATCATCAATGTTCTGCCATTTCTCTCTGTATCTGAGGATTTGTATCCTCAGCAAATATGTCAATAGTAACTTGCTTGATAACATAAACCATTAAAAGTCACATAATACATGTCTAGGATCTGGTGTGGCAGTAATACTGCTTGAAGCTCATTTGCTTGGGATAACTCCTCACTTACAAGAACCATTTCACACTTGCAACTCTCCTTCTGTTTGTTCAGTTAGTAAATTGCACATTTGAGTTTAAAACTCCGTTTCAAAATTTATATATGCTGTGGTAAGATGTCAGTGAGTAACTAGCATAGCCAAATGTTAGGATAGAAGATTTAAGATTTCATGATGGGCAGTTATTTTTTGCAGGTGAAAGGCGGGGGGGGGGGGGGTGAGAGAAAATGAAGAATTGCAGGCTGACAGCAGCACGGGTTTAGGCGCCTCACTTGTCTTTGATAAAGAAATAATGTGGGTTTAGTTTCTTACCCAGGAAGAGCTTTGTTCCCCTTCCCTCCGTGCTGGTGCATGGCACAGAGTGCTCAGTGGCTTTGTTCTGTGCTGGTGATGGCCAGGAGCTCCTGGCCGTGCGGGATGTCTGCGCCTGCCTTGGCTGTGACAAGGAAGGAGAGTAGTCACTCCCTTGGCTCAGGCTGTCCATCCCTGCTTTGGCTGCTGCCAAGGAGAGAAGCCACTGTGCTGCATGTGCTAGAAGAGAATTGCTGAGTCTGGTCTCATGGGCTCCTTGTTCAAACAGAACTGCAGTCCATCCCCACCCCTTGGGGAAGATAAGGGGACATGCAAATTGTGGGTGTGGAAAAGACTGTATTTGGTGTTTAGGCATTTATCCAACAGGCAAGTGCATTTTGGTAGTGCCAGACTTGCACAGGCTGTTTTGGCACTGCTTGTGGAAGGTTTTACTTTGACTGCTGCAGTGTTCAGTAGGTCTGGCTTAGGACAATATCTGTGCCATCAGATCTTCACTTCTGTTTGTTCAGGCGAGAGAGATGAGCACCTTTCAATATACAGCCCTTTGGACAAGGCTGTACTTGCTGTTGGAGGATACTTTTTGGAGGTTGCTGATTTTCTTTTTGTACTCCCTGTTGTACATCCCTGGATATCAGCAGAAGAACCTACTGTGGAGCTTCATTTGTGACTTAAATGTTACTTTATATAAGGAAATTTGTTCTCAAAGCAATTAGAAAGCTATTCAGTAGTCCTTAAGTCCATACTAATTGGCATCAGTTACATTATCTTTCTTGATATTTTTACATATAGAATGCTGCTTTCATCAATGCTAGCGTCAGGTTAATCCATTATTACCTATGTTACCTTTCTTTAAATGCTTTCTATGAGATTTTGTAGAACTTCTACATTCTTTGACTTGTTGGAGAGAAGTTTTACTAGCCAACATTAAAAAAAAGGCCTGAGGTGCTGCTGCAGGGCAATTCCTTTCCTCTCTCCAATGAGTCAAGCTGCTGTATCTATAGCAATCAGGAGAGTTTCCAAAAGAAATTTCCTGAGTACTGCTTTGGAGAAGAGTATTTCTAAAATGAAATAGCTTTCAGCAGAGTTTCTGCCACACCATCTCTTGGCAATACCTTGATACAGGAGAAGCTGTCAGCTGTGTCAGGCCACCTGGGCTGGTTTGTCACACTGCTCCTGTCTTGGTGTATAATTCCTGATGCGGTGGGGCATGCTGGACTGAACAGGAATTGGTAGTCACTCTGTGGTCTGTGTGCTCCTCTCTGTGCTCCTTGCTTTCTCTCTACTGCAAATGAAATCCCACTTCCTCACTTCACATCAGTGTCGTGGAACATAAATGCTTTGGACTGTTTAATGTGCAGTGTTAAGAGACCAAAGAGAACTCTTACTGTATTTGTCAGGTTGAAGGTCGTGTGATTTTAAAATTTGTTCATGTTAATAATTCTAGAGTTAAGAGCAGCCACATGTCCCATTGCCAAAATCTTATTGTAGCTGTGAAAATTAAGGAGGTGATAAAAAACTTTCTCCTTGACCTGCCAGGGGGATAAATGTTTTTTACAAAGGTAGAGTTCTCTTCTGAACCTCCAGACAGAGAAGCACTTGAAGACTGCTTTTCAACTGAATTAGGATGATTGTCTTTTTAATTTATTTCTGTTAATGGATGTCATGTGAAACGGCTTGGCTAGTCCTGACATTGTTTAAAAAAGAAACATCAAAATACCACCCCAATGGAATTAATAAGACTAATTTCCATGCCACTGTTAAACATTATTAATCCTTAGAAACTCACATGCATTTGTTAAAAAAGATGACCAAAACAAATATCAAATAACTTTTCCCCAGAAGACCAACAGATGTTTTATTAAGGAATTTGTATGAAGGTTTTTTTCTGTTTCAGGTTTTGCCTTATCATCATTTGAAGATTTTTTTAAAATTTTACTTGTTTCTTTTAAACCTTTTGTTTGAGTGATTTATAATTCTCTTCTCTTAATTTAATTAACTTAATCTTAATTCTCGTGGTCGCTCTTGACTTAAAAATATCCTGTGAACAGGTATTGGGCATGTTCTTTTAGCTCTTTAACTAAATTGGGCAGCAAAATTAAAGAAAGTTTCTGAGAGATGGTGGGATTTCTCCTTTTTTTCCCCTTTTTTAGTTTTGTTTTTCCTTGTTTCAAAACATTATTAGTTGATACTATTTTGATAATTGTGGAGTATTGTGAAAGGCTCATGACATTTTAAACTTTTAAAGCTTACTTGAATTGCCAAAATACCTCCTTACCCCCATCACTCCTTCCCCCATCTCCCTTTCCCCATTTTGTGTGACTTCCTTGGGTTATTTTTATATCTTGTGCTCCAAAGTATTGTCAAAGTAGATGCTCAGCTGCAGCGGGTCTGGCACATGCACACAAACTGATAATGGGCATCTTATAATAACAAGTAGATTCAGCTCATGAATTTACACTTGGAACAAGAAAAAAATCCTGATTTTCAGCTGAAGTGTTGAATGTAATGAAAAGCCTTTCCTTTGTCATCAGCTTAAACTGCAGTCTGATCATGGTGGATTGCAAGTTCCATCTCAGTGAAGTATGTAATGTTTAAGATGTAGAGCACAGGAAGCTCTGATCTCACAGGTCCAGACATTAAGGTCAGGTAGGTCATTTTAGAAGAAGTGCCCTGTCCAGGGAGGAGAAGCTTTGCAAATAGCTAAGGTGAATAATCAATGCTCTTTCTCCTCACCTTGTGTGTTTGTTTTTTACAGCAGTGTGTGGAAATAGAGATTTTAAATATCCTCCTAAAGAGTGTAGGAAAAAAAGTCTTAGATTAAATTGTGCCATGTTCATACTTCAAAGTGCTTTCTGTATACTTCCAGTTAGTTTTTGAACAGCTTCCTTTCAAAAAAGCAAAACTTTGCGCTTCTGCAGGGATGGGGAGAATTACCTGCAGCTTATGGGATTTTGGGATTGAAATACTTTGTGTCTGAGTTTTGGACCATTTAGTGTGAATTAGTGCACTTCCAAAATCTAATGGAATCAGGAAGTAAATAGCATTGTGTGAATAATGTAGCCAAAGACAGTTTTAATACATCCTCCTTTGTTATAAGAACTACCAGTGCTGTGGAGAAAAAGATTTCTGTTCAGCAATTCCTCTGGGTGCTCTTGGGGCCTTCTCAGGCATGCAGAAGCTGGTGCCTCTGGCTTTTCATGGCTTGCTACCTCAGCAAGCAAGGTCATATTTTGCTTTGCCATGTCCACACATGTTGTAATCCCATCTCTGATGGCCTACGTAATTGTGATGGCACTGGCTGCCTTGGACATTCACATGGTGGACACAAGGTACTTGGGGCCAGTGACACCTGCAGTGCTTTTCCTTTCCATTCTTTTTAAAAATAAATTATTTTTAATGAAGCGTAATACCGGTCTTATTTTTGCTCTCATTCCATTGCACTTAATCCTCTTCATAGCAAAGTTACTGCAACTTGGAGGATAGAGAGGGAAGGACCCGTGGTGGTAAAGCATTTACAGATCTGGCTGTCTTTGACTTCTTCCTTGAACTGTGCAGTGATGTGCTTAAAGTAAGAGTGAGAAACATCTTGCCTGCTGTGGGTTTGGTTTGGGGTTTTTTGTGGATAAGTGAAACTCCTCCCCAAATACCTTAACAGTAGTGTCTTTCACTACAGTAAAAGGTGGGATGTGAAGACAGTCCTGCCAAAGAATAGAGTGTGCTGGGAGACAAAGTGTTTGCTGGTCTGATAGTGATCCTGAGAATAATCTGTCAGTTCTCAGCTTTTGTATTTCAAGTTGCAGTTAGTCACTGAAATATATTCTAATTAAATTCCTTCTCTAATGGTTGTGACTATCACAGCATTAGTTTCATTAAGTTAAAACTTAAGAACACAGTTTGCAACTTCTACTTTTGAAATACTATTTTTCATGTACAGTGTTGGATGGTCTTCATACATAGGTTAAGCCTCAGCTTTGCAGGAGAGGAGAAAAGGAATTATACAGGGCTTCCTTCTCACACTTGCTATCCTCTGAGGAAAACAAACAAAAATCTCTTCCTGCACTGTTTAGGATACCGTGTTTCAGTGAAATATGACCATGTGTCTCCAGTCATTGTCTGCCTCTCCAGGCTGTTGCTGTGCTTAGCCTGGGTTGGTGGCCCCTACCAATGCGCTGGATGTTGCACCCTGTTGCTCAGAAGGGGAACTGCTTGTACAATTCTGCAAAGTGTTATCGTAAAAACCTTTTTTAATGCCTGATAGATCAAAATGTGTGTGCCATTCCATAATGACGGATTCTTGTGTTTTACGTTTTTTTGGTTTTTAGCAACCCACTTAGATTAACAGCATTATTTATAATTCTTTAATGATCATTTTAGAAAGGGATCCTTTTTCTTCCTTTCATTCTTCTTCCTTTCTATTAATTTTTTTGTTCTGTTACTAAACTGCCTGGATGTTCAATTATAAAATACAATTTCAGTGACTGAAATTTGTATGGCATCACCAGCAGTTTGTCTGTTGTGTTTTTGCTGTCTGGAATTTTTAAGAAACACTAAAATAATACAATTGAAAATAATAATTCTAAAAGCAAAACACATAACTTGAAAATACTGGAACATATATTACTGGAGTGGAAGAGGCACTTAATGAAACTACTTTTGGCAGTAATTGAAAGATATGTTTCATGTTCCACTAGATGCACATGGCTTAGGAATGGAAGTACATTTTTGTTTAGTGTAGGAGAGAGCTAATGTTAAATTATTTAATGTTAAACTAATTAAATACTTAAATGATTTTGATTCAGATTGAGCAGTTTCATTATTCCTGATACCTTAAATACCTGCACCTGGTTGCAGCTTCAAGTGCATATGATTTGTCATTTGAGAATTGTCCGTTGTAACGAAATTTGGGGATATTATTTTTTAAGTGCATGTTCATTGTAATAAGCTTAGCCTTCTAAAGTCATTTGTAACTATCTGAAGATTAATTTCTAACATCTCCAGCATTGGTAGCAAAACATGTCTTAATATTGAAAAAAAAATATGATCTTCTCACGTAGCTACAGAAAACTTGAGAGACACAGGAAGTAAGTCCTCTTAGATTTTTCAGGTTTTTACCGTGTTCGAATGTTGGTAGAATAATTTTGATTGGAAAAGATCCTTAAGATCAGGTCCAGCCGTTAACCCAGCACTGCCAAGTCCAGCTCTAAACCATGTCCCTAAGTGCCACATCTGCATGTTTTTTAGATACTTCCTGAGATGGTGACTCCACCACTTCCCCAAGCAATCTGTTCCTGTGTTTGACAATGCTCTCAGTGAAGAAACTTTTCCTTATAGCCAATCTGAACTTGGTAACTCGAGGTCTTTTTCTCTCATCCTGTCACTTGTTGCTTGGGAGAAGAAGCTGACCCCAACCTGGCTACAGCTTCCTTTCAGGCAGTTTTAGAGAGTGAGATTGTCCCCCCTGAGCCTTCTTTTATCCAGGCTACACTATTCTAGTTCCCTCAGACCCTCCTCATAATGTGCTCCAGAACCTTTCCCACATTTGTTGCCCTTCACTGGACAGCCCATCATCATCTCAATGTCTGTCTTGTAGTTAGTGGCCCAAAATATTCCTGACATTCCCTGTTCTTTGAGGAGGGTGGAGAGGGTTGCCGATAGCAGTCCTGAGACTGTTTTTTATCTGACTGGACATGTTTTCATGAGCACTGGGGCTGACTTCATCTTGCCTGCAGATTGCCTGTACAAATCTGGGAAACATACAGCTCTGCATCCTCATGCTGAATTATGGTGTTGCCCTGTAATTTAGGGGCTGGTGCACCAGTGCTGGCTGCTCCTAAGTTTCATCATGGAAGTGCTTAGCTGGGTGCAAGCAGCCTCATCTGCAGCAGTGCTCGAGTGGTGACATGGGCACCTGGGACTCCAGAGCCATGGATGGATTTTTTCCTCAAGATGTGGCATGTGCCTGTGGAGCAAAAAGGCAAAGCAAAGCAAACCAATATAGCCCCAGTGTGTGGGTGAGGGAAGCACACTGCATGTGGACTGCTTAATCAAGTCTTTCAAACTACTCTGAAGGGTTTTCAGGAGAAGGAACTTCGATGATGTTTCCAGTTTGGAGTCAAGTGGAGTTTTTTATTGTCCTTGTGAGAGTATCCTGTTGAAAGCATCCATCTGTCTGTATTGCTCTTTCTTTTTCTTTTTTTCTTTTTTTTTTTTAATTGGAGGAGGGAGGGATCACAACATGATTGGCATTAGAATAATGCATTCCTAAATGTCTGTGGTAAAGGCTATGGGTGTTAGCATTCTTTGTGGCTTCCAAATAAATATAGGATATGGAGTCTTGTGAACAGGTGGAAATATAATTCTGACCTTCCTTCGTTGTATATTTTTATATTCTGGGATAATTCGCTGGATTATCCCTCTCCGGGAACCAGTTGCTTTGCAGGTTTATATTTCCTGGTGGGATTTCGTTCCAGCGACGCTTTTTGCAGTTTAGTTCTTTTCCCACAGCTAACGCTCCCTGAATTAAATGTGTGCATGAGTGTTTGCAGGGCGAGTGCAGGGTCCCGGACGAAGAAGGGATCCGGGATGCAGAGGAGATCCTGGCCCCGTGTTTGTGTTTCCCGCCGGGAGCGCGGAGCGGCTGCGTTTCCGCGGGCGCGGCAGCAGAGGGCGCTGCAGGGCAGGGGATGGCCCGGCGCTGCTCCCGTCGCGGCTCCTCCCGCTCCCTGCCGGCTTCCACTGCTTTTAATTCCATACAATCCGTGCTTCCACTGCTTTTGATTCCATACAATCCGTGCTTCCCGTGTCACATAATAGGCGTTTGATGATAATTACGTGTTATTGTATAATATCACATATTAGCTTTTTAAGTGCTGCTAGCTACTCTGGTTCCCTTCATTATGTTAACTCTCTTCTGGAAATTGCAATTCTATTCACATGCTGATGCTACTCAGATTCCAGTTTTCTGTGAGGCTTCTAAAGATAATTTGTAATTATTCGTTAAAATACTCCAACACTCTATTTACAGTCCAGGTTTATTCTTCACGACAAAAATAATCATCTTGAGGTCACTGACAAAAGTAGGACCGATAGGAGAAGGCAGACTGGGCAGGTAGAATGGTGCCATATGAAAAGCCTTAAAACACCTCCAGTTTGTTCATGATTGGATGGTTCATGATTGTTCATGATTGTTCATGGTTCATGGTTCATGGTTGGATTCTCTGTAGTCTTACTTCTTCTAAGTACTGTAACTACCTTTCAGAATCTTTAAATTGGAAACCATCTTCCTTCCTGTACTGTTTAAGACAGAGTATGACTGATTTTGAGATTTGTGTAAATAATTGAGAAAACTGTCTGCAAGCTGATACCATTATTATTGTTATTGTAATTATTACTAACATGATTTATTTTCATGAAGTTTACTGATGAAATCTAAGCAACTGAATTTTAAAATGTGCAGGATTACAGGGAAGGGTTTTGAGGATCACATGTATCACTTGTATCACACAATCTGTTGTGTTGTCAAACTGACTTACTGGAAAATCAAATATAATAATTTCAAAATAAGATTCCATTTAAAAACAGATATGGGGGTTTTTTTCCCAGATTTTGATAATTGTTCCCATTTAACTTGTGTAATCAGTATTAGGTGATCTGTCTCTTGAACATCTTGATTCAAGAACATTTTAAACCAAATGGCAATTCTTTAGAGTCAAGAAATTATGAAATATTGCGACTTCTAAGAATCGTTCCTCTTGATTCTCATGAAAGCAAGAGCTCATTTTTAGTGAGCTTTGTTTTAATATCCTGTGTCTTTCTACTTACATTTTATGATGAAGTTTGGCTGTGTGTGTGGCACTTCACTAATCCCTTGAGAGGACAGGGAGTTGTAGCAAAGCATGTGATTCATAGCAGTTTTCTGCATATTTAAATATGTACCTATATGCTGCCCTCCTCAGGTCACTACTCCCTTGTGGAAGCAAAGCAAGTAATTTTCTTTGAGCTCCCTTTATCTGCGTGCTGCACTGCTATTTCATTTTGCCTGCAAAGCAATACCTTCAAAAAAGTGAAAGTATGCCATATTTAATTTCAGAGTCATAGGAATTAATTTAGAGAGGGGAGGGGGCATTAATTGGCACACAAAATTGTACTTTTGTTCTGGTTTCAAATATTCATGATATTTTCCCCCAAGCTCAAGTGTGTGGAAAAGCTTCAGAATGAGCAGAGGTTGCAGCTTAGTTGTGTTGAAATCCTGTTCAGTGATGCCTTCTTGTTAATGCTGCTGGACTTTTATAGCATGCTGAGGTTAAATTTCTGACTGGGGCTTAAAAAGCATTCAGAATACAAATCAGTTGTTTGAAGAGCCTGTAGTGCTGAACTGGGGGCACTGGGAAGCAGGGAAATGTGTCTCTACAGTCACTGGTGCAGTGCGTTCTCGGCGTCGTCACTTTGCTGTGAGCTTTCAAAAGAAGTGGCTGAAGCCAGTCAGACCCGAGGTCCCTGTTAACAGCAGCATTTTATCAAAAGCTTCACTGAGAATGCCTTTCTGGACAGTAGGAATGAGGAAAGCTTGTGTTGATCCTGCTAGAGAATATTCTCACAGTCACCTGCAATTTGTGGCACAGGACCTTCCTGAACCAGTGCTGTCTCTATTTGGTTTACAAGTAGGAAATGAAAATTAACAAATGCTGCTGTGAGAATGTAAACTAAACCTATGTCCTGGGCTCCTATTTTCCAAAAGTAAAGCCCCATGAGAGAGAATGAGTTTATAGTGTGGGTGAGAAGCTCAGGGCCATACAAAAATCTCAAGACATTTTTGTGGGGGGAACAGAATAATTCTTCTGCCCCCCAGTTCTTCAGGTCCATGGCCATACCTTCTGAGAAAATCCTGGTGAGAAGGCGTGGAAGTTTCCTGATGCCTCTGCAAACAGACTGTGTTGCTCTCTGTGATCAACTTCAGGCTGAGTTTTGGAGGAAGAGTCACACATGAAAACATGTAAGAGGGCAGGACACTGCTTGTTCAATGTGTGTGTGCACACAGAAGACTCTTGCATGCTGCCTGCAGTGGTGTCACATCAGAAAGCCTTCCTTCTCTGACTGAAACCACAGGCACTAATTAGCACCATTTTCCTACATATGTCTCAATAAAACCATGGCTTTTAGAATCTATACAAATGGTGTCAAGCCAGCTTGATTAAAAACAAACAAACAAACAAAAGTGGTGAGGTAATTTTAAAAAATAACTTATTATGGAAAACATACAACAGTCTAGACTTTAAGAAAAATGGCAAATACCATTCTTATCCTGCATTTATGTATAAAGACTTTGAAAATCAACCCAGATTTTCTGATTTCAGACAAGTTTCACTCAAGATCAACTGTCCTTTTGACTGAAGTGGAAACACTTTCTGCAAACTTATATAGTAGCTTCTTAATTTTCCAGTTGTACTGCTCTGACAAGTTGAAAAATAGACATTGGTCCTGTGAGTGTGTATGTGTGCAAGTAAAAAAAAAAGTCTTTGCAGGTTATCAGTCAGTAATAGTCAGACCATAGAACAGCTGAAAACATGGAAACAATTTCCTCCCTAATTTGGGCAGATTGGAATGCATCTCCAAAATCCAAACGGAAATAGTAAAATTTAAAAACTTTTTATTAGTACCTAACCCAGCTGCACCTGGCCAGCCTAATTGCCTTCAACCTGGTCATTACTCAAAGGCATGAAGTTTAGCCACCAACAGCACTTATTAATGTATAATAGGAATTTACTTGTAAAACAGAATTATTGGAACGGTGTGATATCATAAAGACAGAGGTGCTGACATTTTAGATTGTTTTATATAGGGATGTTGAGTTATAATTTAGGAGTTGGATATTCTTTAGGTGATTAATCATTCTTAGGTATAACTTTAAATGTCTGGTGGATATATGTAGAATTAATGTTTGCAATGACCAGCTCATGAAGCAAGCTTATGTGAATAAGGTCACTTTTGGTTTCTGGGCAATCTATTTCTCCAGCCTTTTGTGAAAGGTTGGTGCAAGACCTAGAAATGCTGAGGCCACAGTTTAATGAAATGTTTCAGCAAGACAGCCCCTCACTGATTTCTGTAAAGATGTCAAAGCCTAAGCCCATAAAAGTACCTACAAATTCTCCTCTTCATATCAATGGTGTGAGAAACTGAATACATTAATTCTGTTGGACCTCAAACTTAGAATCTGTCAATATGATTCCAGTGATTGATGGTTACAGACTTTTACCTACCTCATAAATATAATGTGCCTTGATTACAGAAGCACTGCTAGTGCTACTATAGTTAGTTATGTCAGCACTTCCATTGTAAACCCTGTTTCTTTAGGGGTTTATAACTCCATCATAAAAATTCACTCTGGGATGAAATTTATACCATAGGCTTCTAGACTGTAAGCTAGTCATTGAAAATGTAGATATACAAAAAAAAAAAAACAAAACCAAAAACCCAAAACAAAACAACAAAAACCCCCAAACCCAGTTGAACAAAGGCAAAAGCCCCAGACTTGCACAATTTTCATGTGTGCATGTTATTTCTGTAGCCGAGAAATTACTTCACTTTTGAGATGAAAGGCTGCTGCCTTTTGCTCCCTAGTGGAAGTCAGGCTCTGTGTGGGTGTCTATATGTACACACATTCATACATGAATATACTTCCGTCATAAATATTTTAAAAACATAATATGTGTGCAATAACTTTCTTAAAAAAAGCTTGTGGTATTAATACCTTGAACTTTTTATCCGTAACATAAACCAACACTAAACACCAATTTATAGATAAAATTCAATTTCTGCAATGGAGCATGAAGGTCAAGGGGAGAAGCATTAAAAATATATTCAGTTAAATGCAGGGATTTGGGTGTAAGCCTCACCTGGGCTAAGCTAAGTTCAGTAAATATATATATGCAGTTCTATGAGCAAAATGGCAAGTGATCCATGTGTGATCTTTTTTAAAAGGATGAATTGTTTAAAGCTTGTTTTAAACAGCCTCTGATGTGTTATCTTAAAACACACTTTTTAAAAATACTTAAAAAACCATGAAGTAAACCACTAGCAGGTAATGTTTTGTGTTTCTTCTGTCTAATGTAGAAGAAAGTCCTACAAAGGTTTCTGTGCTGTTGGTGGTAAACAGCACCGTAAGATGTGGATTTTCTTAAGTTACAGTAGAGTCTGAGTGCTCTTAAATGGTGTTTCTTAGTCCTTAATTCAATATTAAATTTTTTTTCTGTGCTTTGAGTTTTTTTAAAAATACACATTGTGGTTAGGCTTGAGTTTTCTCCTTGCTTTTGCATGTTGTAAAGTTATTGTTTGGATATCAAAGAGAACTGAGAAACAGTGGTAACATTTGTTTCCATATTCCAGCCTGGTGATATGGCAGATAATGATTGCACCTTAATATGTGATGAATCTTCCAATAGGGCTGTATTTACTGTAAAACTGGCTCACTATCCTTTAATTAGTTAATGCATCTTAAGTTTCATTAATCTTTTCTTGCTGTGCATGTTACTGCTTTTCAAAGACTGATGAAAAAGGGAAGGAAAACTTCATTGCTTCTTTCCCCAGTTCTTTCCCATTGCTGGTTAGCCAAGATGTCTGGCTAGCTATCATTTTTATGAATTATAGATAGAAATAGCTGAGGAGGAATTAATTTCTTTCTCTAAGTACCTTTAAAAATATATAGATGAGCCTAAGATGAGGGTTGTTGCTATGACCAGAAGTCCCACTGCTTTGACACTCTACAGCTTTTAATAAAGAATTGAGCTAAGCTTCTTTTAATTTAAAGGTACAAGTTAACCTCAGATGGATACCTTCACTTGATTTACTGATATTACCTCTCCACTTTGTTTGCTTTTAGAATTTTGGCATAAAATTTCTAATGGGTGCGATTTTAGGAGCCTAGAATTTTTCCATTTGTAACACAAATTGAAGCTCTGTAGCTTTGATTATCTCCTCTCTTTCCCTTCCTCCTCCCCTTAGTCCTACTCTATCTGCAAATAAAAAGACCAATCCTCCCAAAAAACAGCTTGCATATATCAAAGAAGGGACCTGGAATCTTAAAAAACTGTCTTTATGAAACAAGAGGGAGTGGGTGGTGGGACGCAGACATTAAACTTTTGAGGGTGGGCATCCGGCTCTCACAGTTTACTTGGCTGGTTGAATATCTTGAAAGCCTTAATTTAAAAGTCATCCTACAATCATTTTTAATTGGCTCCAAGTAACTAGTTGAGCATTTGTTCTGATAAGGAGGTTTTTGCTCTATGTGTGCCATAAAATCAGCAAAAAGAGGGATCTGTTTAGTACAACAGTGATGCTGGGCTTTTTTGTTTCTAGGGTTTGCCCTAAACAGGATTTACCCCTTAAGGCAGCAGTAGCACACCATAAAAAGACCATTCTTTTACTCCACAGCAGCAAGGCTTTAACTTTCTGGTTTTCAGATTTCTTTCTTTAATAGGCAGCAATAACAAGACTTCCATAGGGTGGTTGCTATAAGTACTGTACATGGTGTCTTAAGATCAGAATGCTTTGCCTGCAACGTTTTATTGCTTTTTGTTTAAAAAGGCCTGGGAAAGAGTGTCTAACAAACTTCAAGGTTTGGGTGGGAAAAGCTTATATATGGAATAGTGTCAAGCTGGTTTTGCTGATTTACACTTACATTATTGCTTGAGTTCTCAAATCTACATACTCCCAAACCCTGACAAATATCCTAGTTTGTATTGTAACAAAAAAACCCCTAAACTAACTAACCAACCAAAAAAAAAAAAAAAAACCAACCAAAAAAAACCACCACCAAGAAAACCCCAGTGAAAGAGAGAATTTAATTGAAAATTTGGAATTAAATACTTCCATGCACCGTTAATGCTGTTGCTGTAGAAATGTCAGCCTTTCTTTGCTCCTACATATCTATTAATTAAGTCAGTGTGGCATTTTTTTTTATCTGAGGATTTGTTCCTGCTTACCCAGGAACTCAAAATCTAGTTTACAGCTGTGAAGAGTATTTATTTGGAGAAGCTAGTTACTTTGTACCACCCTCTCAGTTCCTTTTATCATCTGTATTTTTAAAGTCTCCTCCAGACTAAGCTGCAGGTGGTCTGCATTTTTTTGAGTAGCATGCAGAGCAGACTCACACCACCCTACGCCCCACTGCCTAATTCATGTGTTCAGTGTGTGTGATGTGAAATTTCATGCACGTCCTGTGATGTTATGTTTTGCTTGTCTGTAAATAAAATTTTAAAAGGATGATTTTAGGTGGCTTGTTCATTAGCATGTTGGTCACAATTGTTCTTTGCCTGTTTGTTACAATTCCATTGGTAAGCTATTTGTCTAATAACAAGTAAACATTGTGATTGTCTGGCTCTGAGAAGTCTGAGTTCTTTGGAATTCCATGGTTTTCTAGCACTGTTTCAGTGGAGTGAGCTTCCTGTAACATTGGTGGCAGTCAGATGAACCGTCTTCAGATGCCACTGGGGAATGCTGGAAGGTGCAGCCCTGCTCCTAAGGATGGGGAAACTTTTTCTGCTCCTGCCATGTAAGTGCAGGGTCCTGAGTGCTCATGGTGCACCAGATAATGCTGGCAAAAAGATAATGCTGGGAGATACTGCTGGCAAAAAGTTTCAAAGGGATAGGGAGATGTGCATTAGAAGGTGCATCTGACCCAAAGCCTTGCTCTCTTTCAGTTGCTGAGTAATTAATAGAAATTTTTCATTTTTCTGGAAGTTACTAGGAATTCCTTTTATTGAAAATTGGTCTTGGCTGTCCCTGTAAAGTTGAAAGTGTGTGAACTCCTGTGTTTTGATGCTTTGTTTGCTCATTCACATGCAGTTCTAATGGTTTTTCACTTGCACTGATTGACTCAGATAATGTGGCAGACTTGTTCTGATGTTTATTTGAACTGAATCATCTTACTGCCACGGAGTTCTTTGGAGGGGAAAGACAGGCAAGTCAAAAGTAGGACACTGACATCTGGTATAGATGAAACAATGCATTTTTCCACTTCTCCTATAAAAAAGTGTCCCCTGACCCGCCCTCCTCTCTTCCCTAATCCTCTTAAAGCATTAGTCTGCATGCTTGCTTTGCACCTAGAGGTACGGTGGCCTTGCAGGAAGGAGTCATATATTCATTCTGTATACATTCATGGCAATGTGAGCTATCTCGGTGCACGATGTGGTGGGTGCCCCCATTTTTTCTCACATGATCAGGCGTAAGCTGAGCCTGCTTCTCGGAAGAGATGAGATTATTCAATCACCTTATGCCAAAGTATGTGTGAGGTTTGGGGAAACAGGCTGTTAGTCTGCATTTTGTTGAAACTGGTGACTGAGAAAAGCGTGGCCTGCTTGGAAACCTAGGTGGTGCTTAAGACTGTGGATTTACCCTGTAGTGCCACCCACACTGCCTATCTTCTGCAGCTGCCTTAATCTCTTTAAAACATCCCCTGTGATTGAGGATTCCAGGAGCCTTGAGCTGCTTGGAATAGTGGCCTCTCCTTCCTCCATAAGCTTTTCTCTGGGTACCTCTGAAGTAATGGTGTACTTGGCTAGAGATCAGGTGCTTTTCCTCCCTTTCAGTCCCTCACTCTCAGTGTAACATAATTCTGTTGCACTATCTAGCAACAAAATGGCCTGTCAAAATGTCTTCTGGTGACACTTAACTTCAAAAGAATTTTGGTGACATTTGGCGTGTGGTGTTAACAGTGAGAACCTGAAAAGCGTATCCAAAAGGTCATTTAGATATATAAGAACAGCGTGTCAGAATCTAATGATCTTTCAGATGATTGTGAGGGGCTCAAAGAGTCTGTAGGAAAGTAATCTGGGTGCTAATGAACTTTACAAACTGTCCAGCTCTGCAGAGGTTGCTTTAATGCCCCAGTTAACTGGTGGATTTCAGTTAAATCTGTGGATGTCACTTGAATGCTGACAAAATACTGAGGAGAACTTTGGTGGCTTTTGAGGATTTTCTTTATTCTTTTTTTTTGAAGCTGGGGACTTTTTTTACAGCAGGTAACAACTTAATTAGCTTGATGGACTATTCTGACATTCTTAATTCAAGAAGAACTGTGTCCTTTTCCCCTCTTAAAACTGTCCATATGTAGTAGATTCACCATAACTTTTCAAGCTAGATATTTTTTTGCAAGGTCTTGAGATGTGGAATTCTTGAGGCAGTAAAAACATTAAGTACCAATTCTCTGTCCTTTCAAAGAAGTAAGGATATCTGTGTGTATATATACATGCATGTGTGCATATATACATGCATGTGTGCGTGCATGCAGTCTCCCACACAAAAAATGACTTTCAGATCATTTAGAATACGAAAAATCCTTTCTTGGTGCCTGTGAAATGCACAAGAAATTGTGGAGCTTCTTTTACAGAACCATTGAGGAGTTGAGGTTTGAAAGGGACCTCTGCAAGTTGGTCACCTGGTACAACTCCTCTGCTCAAAGATGGTCACTTAGAGCAGGCTGCCCAGGACCTTGTCCAGATAGCTTCTGAATATCTGCAAAGATGGAGACTCCACAACCTGTCTTGGCAACCTGTGCCAGCGCTCAGTCAACTCTCACAATGAAAAAGTGCTTCCAGCTGTTCGGACAGAGTGGCCTTCATTTTTACCTCTGATCCTGTCAGTGGGCACCACTGAAAAGAGCCTGGCTCTGTCCTCTTTGCATCCTCCCTTCAGACATTTCTCCAGGCTGAAGAGTCCCAGCTCTCAGCCCTTCCTCATAGGAGAGATGTTCCAGTTTCTTTGTCATCTTGATGGACTTTTTTTAGGACTCTTCCCTGTAAGTCCATGTCTCACTTGTACTGAGGGAGCCCAGGACTGGACACGGCACTCCAGTTGTGTACTCACCAGTGCTGAGTGGAGGGAAAAGGACCTCTACTCAACATTTCTGGCAAGTCTAGTGCAGCCCAGGACACCACTGGCATTCTTTGCCACAAGGGCACACTGTTGACTCACGTTCAACTTGGTGTCCACCAGAACCCCCAGGTCCTTGTATGCCAAGGTGCTTTCCAGCAGAGTGACCCTCAGCACGTTATTGGCACATAGGGTTGTTCTCTCCCAGCTGCAGGACTTTGTACTTCCCGTTGTTGAACTTGAGGTTAAGGATTCTGTACATGACCTACATAAGTTTAATACAGCTTAGCCTGGAAATGATTTTCAAGTTAAAGTGTGTTCTATTTGGCTTCCTTTCACTGTGTCCAAATATTAAACCAGTTGAAATTTTTCAGTTTATCTGTGGAGGGGAAAGGGCAGGCATGAACTTTCCTTTGATAACTAGTCCTATTATGAAAGTTTTTAGCAAGTCAGAAATATATGCTATGTTTTGTTCCTCATGCAAGCAGTCTGCACAAAAGTAAATCCCTTAGAGTGTGACCATAAATGATTGCTTTTAACCTAATACAGTTTGATATTTTTCAAGCAGAGTAGACATACTGCTGTGTTACCATTGGATTTCAGCATTTTTCTCAAAGAGCAGGTATCTGCTAATAAATTTGGGAATCACTCTCATTCACACAGAAGTAAATGAAAAATAGTCCTTCTCATCTTTGAATGTTCTCCGTATTGCTTTTATTTTATACTATGGCTACTGCTGTTCTGTAAGTCTGAATTTTCTAAAGGCTGTGCCTAGCAACCAATTGGATTCTATTCCTCAGCTATTCTTCCTGAAAGAAAAAGCAGTAATGTTTGTTTGATAAAAATAATTTATTTAAAGACTTCTAGATGCTGTAGTAAAATTTGCTATGTGTTCCTAAATGAATACACAGAACTCTACACCATGGTGTCAAAGGAGTAAATATGCCAAACAAGAAAAAAATATAAAGTTGGACAAGTTTTAATAATACTTCTCTTTATTTAACTGTTTTACCTTTTGATCCATTCTTGGATTTTATCCTGTTATCATTCATCATTCATAAGATGATGGCAAGAACCTTGCAAGCAGTTTGTGGTCCAAAGACCTGCTCAAAGCTTAGCCTGAAGAGGACAGGGTGGAACTGCTGAAGCTGGAGGTATGAAAATGTGGCACTTTCTAAAAAAGACAGATGCTTTTTAAAAATACAGGAGATGGAATACTTCATTAAAAATACATCAAACACATAGATATTATATTGCAAGAATTTGTTAATGTGGTTTTTTTCAGGTACTGTGGCCCGTAAAAATGTTCCTTGCAATTCTGAAGCACATTACTGTCCATGGCACTTTTAGGAGTCAAACATACTGGTTACTTTAATCGGGATAATAATTTAGAGTGTCAGAAGGGTAGTGTACCTTTTCAGCATTTCCATTTGGTATTATTTTACTCCTTTAATAGTACTTTATAGTTCCCAGCCTTACCTCAATTAGCAGTACTGACAGATGCTAGTTCAGCATTTTACCTCTAGCCAGTAGGGCTTTCTTTAGAATAAATGTCAGTAATTTTATGTTGCTAATTTGAGGTGATATACCTACATGTAAAATTACATTTTAACTCTCTTGTTATATTTGCAGTGAGAGATGGCAGCATAAAGGAATATAAGTGAATGCGCCTGAGAGATAGTTCAGGACTAGGAGGTTCATTATGGAACTTTTATAGCTCATTTTGAGGCACACTGCAGATTTTGTTAACTCTTTCTTCCACTATGCATGTATTTCTTCTCCATGTCTTCCGTCTTTTTTTTCACTTTTGTTTTCTTTTTAAAAAACATTTATTTCATTAACAGATTTTGGGAAAAGTGGGGGTGGGATTTGTTTTTTTTAAAGATCACTAAATCCTGTTACAGACAGTTTTTTTAATAACAAACATTACTTGCTTAGTGAAAAGAAAATGTCTGTTAGTGCACTAAAAATTACTATCCGAAAAAGTCAATATAAGCATTCAATATTTAAAATAAGGAAATGTGGTATTTCTTAAAATCAGGCAATTCTTGAGAAAGACTTTAAGGAAGCTTATCCCAGTTAGTAGGAAGCAAGCAGAAGGAGAATATTTCCGAGAAGTATGCTCCTGATCAAGCTCAATAGTCACATTTAGTCAATACTAATGATTGGTATCAGCCATCAAGAAAAGTCTGTGCTTGGGTATTGTTCTCTAATTTGCCCTGCAGAATACAGGGGAGATTGCATGAGAAGGCAGAGCTTCAGCATCAAATCACAAGAAATTGCAGTATTTACTGTTCCATAAGATACTTGGAATTAATTTTTAAAGATGGTGTGGCTTTGACTGTGCAGTTATGTATTTCAATCATTCTTGAAATATGCCCTTTTTTAGTACTTTAGATTTTCCTGCAGATTGTCTCAGTCACTTACTAAATTGCACTTTTGTCTATTTAGTAAAGAAAAATACCACATGTGGGCATGCTAATAATAACTTCATATGTGGCAGCAAATCTGGCCATGCACACTGACTAGAAAGTAGGGAATATATGGTTTCTGCTGCAAAACAAAAGCTGATATACTGATTTAAGAATTTATCTTCTCTCTTTCAGTATATTCTTACACCTAAATAGACATTTTCAAGGCAAAGACCTACAGTCTTTACTATATATACTACAGAAATGCTTGATATGGAATAATCTGGTTCCTGCTTTTGTAACACACATTTAAAATTGTTCCTAAGTGTTGTTATTTATAAAGAGTTAATTGATGCTTCCTATGCTATTGGATAGATGTGCGATTCTCTGTCATTTTTGCTTTACTGTGTGGATATGCATTGATTACTGTGGTGTAATTTCAGCATTTCTACTTCTAAAATTGTCTAATCTTCAGTTATTCTGTACGTGAGAAATCTTCTATAAATTTACATAATGACTGTAATTTTGGCCTAGTTGTAGCTGCAGAAATAAAGTTGGCCTAATTTTGAGTTGAACAAGAGTGTCATTTTCATAAAGGTTCAATTAAAAATAGCAATGGTATTTTTCAAATAAATTGAGAAACATTTATTAAAGCCTCTTTAACACCGTGATAGATTTCTCAATAATTATTCACTCATCTCTGCTGAGCTGAAGATTTTATAGTATTAGTCTGTATTAGTCTCCTTAAGGAGTATTAGTCTCCTTCTGCTCCTTCAGTTAATTTGATTTTTAACCATGGAGCAGGGGGAGGGGCACAAACCAGACAATTTAACATAAAATGTAGAATATATCGCTTGTTATTCTGCTAAAGCTGAAATGTGCCACCATTTTGGAATGGAATGACTGGTGCTACTTGTAGTCATCTAAAATAGGATGGAATGAAATGTGTCATTTTCAGTAAAAGGTCAACATTTCTTTCAAACAGTTACAGAGAATCAATTTTTTTTTTTTTCTTCCAAGCTAGCAATGCAGATTTCTTCTTTTCTCTGCTTCGAACTTTTGGCCTTGCCCTCAAGTATATGGGTGGTATGTGTTTTAAAATTGATATATTAATGTTGAATTTTTATTGTCACCCTTTCTGTTCATGTGCCTTTCAAATCCTTCATTTGTTTGTTTCTGAACTTTGGGCGTATCGTAAAAATGTCACCATTGCAGCTGAACATTAAGCACCTTCCCTTTTTGCTCTGGGCCGTTGAAATAAATTTGGACCAGGTGCTCCTCTCATAACAGAAGTCCTTGATGTGCCCTGATAGCGAGCGGGAGAGCGGAAGCTGTCAGCTTTCAGCTGGCTTGAAGAATGCAATTAGAGCGGTTTTAATACTGCTGAGGGACCCCATCCAGTCAGAGTTGTTTGAGTTAAGCCAAGTCTAGGATCCTAAACATGTACTTTAGGCACGTCAGCTTTGTCTTTTTAGTCAGAGCAGATCTGTCATTCCCACACATTATGTGAGGGTGGATTCTTTTTGTTGGGCTGTTGGGGGGTTTTTTATACTAGGAGAAATACTCCCATTTCTTACTAGCTCACTGTTATTTTATCTGTTAGCTTTGTCTTTATGGCACTGTTAATACTCATGGTTCAAAGCATTTATTGTCAAATTAAGGCTTAAAGCACATTTTTAAATGTCAAAAGTGCCTATGTCTTTGCATAAACCCTAGATTACATAAATTCATAAGTGGTTCATCACTAGGTTTTCCAGATTTGGCTGGTTAAAGAAAGGGTAACATCAGTACAGATCAGAACAGATGAAGTCTGTAGAACAAAGTCCTAGGAAACAGGCAGTGCTGCAATGAGGCACTGTTTTCACTGAAGTCTCAGCTTGAGGTAATTTCCGTACTGGGTGTGATTCATTGATATTGAAAGCAAAGGGATGTAAAACTTGCAGGCTCATCTCTTTTTTTTTTTTTTTTTTTTTTTTTTTCCTCCCTTTGTTTAATTAGAATTTTCAAGTTGGCTTGTTAGAGTTGACTTCACTGGAATAAGTTCTTCCCTGACCAATAGTCCTCAGCTGGATGTTTCATTCATTTCCGTGCTTTTCCTTTGTTGGTAAAGTGGCTGAGTCGTTCTAAGCCTCAGTAGGTTGCAAAGTAGAAAACAAAAGTATAAACAAAGATAGTGAAACTTTTGTTTTGGTAAACTCTATTAGGTTGGATTTTTTCCTGTTGATTGGCTTTTGGGGCAGGGGAGACAAGATGGTCTTTTGCATAGTCTGAGTTTCAAGGCCTACCTAAAAGAAGAAAAAAGTAAGTTATCTGCTCTGAAACCGCCCCACTTTTCAGATGAGGATGGGAAAGGCAGCAGAAAGCCTACTACAAAGCAGTTTGTGTAGGATTTGATAGACCAAATTGTGTTTTGCTATTTCTTTGGTTAAATCAATAGCATTAGTGGCTTAAAAAAATATGATTGTCTTATTATGAGTTATGATTGCTAGCCTGAAAACTTTTTAATTGTGTTCAGTAATTACTGCATAAAGACATTTCCAAGCCTTCATTCATTGTCATGATGAGTTGGAAAGGGAAGATTTTTGTGATTTCTACATGACTGTCACTCATTTCAGGAATTTTTACAAACGTGTATGTATATATGTGTGTGAGTATGTAAATTAGAAAAAAAGCCAAAATTACTGCCTAACTCTTAAAAAGCTGAAAGGAGAAACTACATACTGGCTATCGTAAATTTGTAAGATAGAAGATAGATTCTTAGGAGATCCTGGACAAATCCTCAAATAACAGAGAGAGTAACAATGAACTTGGCTGTTTGTTCTTGCCCAATGTTTGCTGCTTTTTCAGGAGGAGTATCTCTTCTTTCTCCCTTGTCTTCCCTGTGCTAACCCTTTTCACACAGCTTCTTAAGAGAGTGTCGTGGTGTACACAAATTTACTGTAAGAGTAATGCCAAATTACTCTTGGAATTAGCTCCAAGCAGATGGTGATGAGCAGGCTGGGTTATGGAGAGCTTGGTTCTGGATCAAATGTTCATTTTGTGCTTTTGTTTTCAATGGAGCAGGAGGTGTGAATTAGTAAAAGGGGCAAATCAATAAGCTCCTCTCTACCATTAGTTCCTTCTGCCATCTTTTCTTCTGCTGGTGACTAATTCCTGACCCTTTCCAGTGGTGTTGGGCCTCTTCCCTCTTCAGTATGAAGCAGAAAGGAGACTCTGTGTTTCACTGCTGTTAATGGTGCTGGGAAGGCATGAGCTCAAATAGTTAAGTCCAGTTTTGAATCAACAAAAGAAATGGGCCAGCTGAGCTTAGTCCCAGCTCCCACAGGAGCAGCCAGTGGGTCGGACGTAATGCTTTGTAAGAATCAGGGAGGGATTTGTGCCCTTTTGTTCCCTCCAAATACATATTTGGACAAAGAGTGACCAGCTGAACTTGCAGTGAGAAGTGTTTGGGTGGGATGAAAATAGGTTGAGAGCCTCTCTGTTCCTGGAGGTTATTCAGGCAACTACAAAGAATGATAAAGCTGATCCTTTTGGCAGTGAGTGGACTTGTTATTCACCTGAGGTCCTGTCTCATCTTTGGCTGGTTTAACCAAGTTTGCCATTGGGATGAAGCTTTCAGAGAGGTGATGCTCCTATTAAATTTTCTGGAGAGACTCAGGTGATGGAAGGGTTATGTGGTGACTTGCAGTGGCCTTATTTTGTCATCTGGTGTGATGGAGAGGTAGGGAGTGCTCTGAAGTACAGGGAGGTATTCCAGAGGAATTAATGCTGTATTAAAGATCAAGGAATTGGCTTCTCAAGCAATGTTCCTCTCCACACAGATCCTCTAGTGTTCATTCATGTTTTTGTCTCATTCAAAATTTCTTCTGCCAACACAGATGAGTTTGTGGGCAGCTTTTGAGCCTCACCAGAGCTCGTGAAGCATGGCTTGTTTGCTTTTCATTCCAGAGAGTCCTTGGCAAGAACTATGTGTCAGGCAGTACCACAGGATTGTCTTGAAACCAATACTGTGGCCTAGCTTGGGCAAGAATAAAAATGCAGTCAATAGGTCATTTTTAATTCTTCTGGATAAGGCTTTGTCTGGCGCAGTGCCTAACAGGGGGCTGTAGTAGCTGGTGAATTGTTGCAGCCAGCACACTGCCCACAGGCACGGTGCCGAGGTTGAAAAAGTGCTATCAGTCTCACATTAGAAAAAAAAAAGACAAAAAAGAAGTACTTAGTAAAAGTTCATTAAATCTGTCTAAAGCAGCTATTTTTTTAAAGTGTAGGAGTCAGATTTTTCTTTCAAGCCTAATATAATTTAAACAAATATTAAAGACTTGGATGAATTTTAGACAAGGATTATATTAAATCTGTTTCATTTCTGTGGAAGTAAAAAAAGTTACTGCATTTGATTTGACTTCCTTCACTCAATTAATTACTGGGTATTTTAAATATGCAAGAGTTACGTCCCATCTGAAATTACAATTATTTGCTTCCCTGATGGATTGAGGGTGGTGAAGGGAATGATTCTACTGCAAGTTTAAAGCTGGTTATGCTCATAAATTATTTTCCTTCTCTGTTGCAGATCTGTCCTTACAACCTGTGTGCCATGTGAGCAAATTTTTGTCGTCATTTGCAAACACTTTAATCAGCCCTAAGTCCTGTCACTCTGGATTAGAATATTTGCAGTGCAGAAAGGCACAAAAAATGGAAAAGAATTGCAGGAAAATTATTTGGAAGCTACAGAGTAGTAAAAGGTCTTTGACATGTCAGGTTATGAGTTCTTCTGCACTGCAAAGCAAATATGCTATTGGAGCTCTACAGAGAAATATATTCAGATTGTGGTCATAACCCTTTCTCAGCAGGAATTGTGCAGCAGAGAGGTGGCTGCCAAACTGCTGCTTGTCTGATGCAGAGATGGGATGATTTCCTGAGCAGCAGAAAGTAGGAGGGTGTCAGAGGAGGCAGCCCTGTGTGCCTTTTAGCAAGTCAAGACGGGAAAGCAAAGTCTCTTCCTTGCTGAATGTGATATATGGCTCAGGGTAGTTGTTTGCCTGCTATCAGTCAGGAGATGATGAATGCTGGCACAGGGCTTTACTCTCATACGAGGGATGGCTCCTGTCTGACATGCATGCCCCCACGTGAAACGCTTGACTGTCCTCTCTAATCCCCGTGCTGAACTTGACAGCAGTTAATACAGGCTAAGCAGGAGCTATATTTTATGGAGGCTGTGGGGAATAGCTTTACGTTACATTTAACATTGCCTTTTCTACAGTAGCAAGAAATCTGACTGTGCCTCACGCTTTGTGCACAACAGTGCTCAATAATTCTGTGCTCCTGCTGTTGTGGAGCTTGACTTGAGCATCTGCAGAAGTTACAAGCATGAATGATTTAGCATTTGCAGGGCAAAGCCCTTCTCCTTAGCACTCCTGTGAGCTGTATCTCTGGAACTGTGTTATCTAATGTATTGGCTTTCTCCACATGCATGCCTACAGAATGTTTGAACTATAAGTTTAGTTGTAGGATACCGCTACAAAAGCAGGAAGTTATTGAAACACTGGAGACAAAATCCTCCGTCTGTATTTTCCAGGGTTCCAGATTTCCATTTTGTACTTTGTTCAGCTGCTTGTGCCACAGAAGACTGTGTCCTTGTGCCTAAAATTCTCTCTGCAATCCTGTTATTACCTTAGGTTGTCCTGAAAACATGGGCCTTATAAAGGTCATTTTCCTATGAAAGAATGCTCCTGAATGTGCAGATAGATGTGTGTAACTGCACGTCTTGTCTGTACGTGTGTGTGTGTGTGTGTGTATACACATATATATATACACACAAATGTAGTGTATGTGCATATATATGTGTATATATCCACACAGAGAGAATTTTTTACCTAGTCAAGAGATAATATGAGACACAGAAGAGATAGCACTGAGACACAGAATACGAGCAGAGTAAAATACAAGATTATGATCATGTGAGATCACACTGTAAGTCTTTCTGAATTCTGTCTGGGTACCACAAAAGTAATTTATCAGTTAGGAAAATAAAATTGTATGAATCATTTATCAGCTGTCAAAATCAGAAGATCTGGCATGTGTTCTTACCAATGGTAAACCAGTAAGACAATTAAATTAGGTGAATAACAATAAATAGATAATAAAAATAAGATCAGTACAAATCTAAGAAATGAAACTAAATCTAGCAGCAGTTACTTTTAGCAGACTTAAACCAGAAAGTTGTGGAGAAAATTTTAAGAGGAAAATGCAGTCTCATGAACAAAGTAATGCTTTAGTGTTAATCTTATGAAAATAAGGATACGTGGTCATTAGAATTCATAATCTACAAGTTGAAGGTTTGGGGTTTTTTCCTTTTACAGGGTCTAATCTATGGTGAGTGTCTTTAGTTTTGACTTCGGGAAAGATATTAAAGAACTCTTTCAAATTCTGGATGGGTGGTACATTCCTGCACACAGTATTTCTGTGATCACCAGCCTCAGGGGAATTTATGAAGATACAGTCTATCAGTCATATTGACCCTGGAAGACCAATGTGGACCTCAGAACACTGTGGAGTGTCTATGGTTTTGTGTGTGTAGCTGACTGCAAATACTAATTTTAGGAAAAGTTTCTATTGCATAATGTGTAGGTGGTTCAGTGTGGCTCATTAGGGTCTCTCAAACACTTCCATTTAGAGAATCTTCTAATTCAATCTTCATTTCAATCTTCTTTTCTTCCCTCCCTGAAAAGAGCAAGGGAAGGCTTTTGTAATGTACCTTTACCATGTATTTTGCATGAGTATTTGGAACTCAGCTCTAGTGGATGAGAGCTGAGCTTTTTTTGGTTGAAAATGCTTCTTGGGACTGAAAGAGAAGCAACCTGACTAGGAGGTAGGCAACAAAGCTTGAGAGTTACAGGAGAGAAGAAGCAGGGAAGGTTGTAGTAGTAGAGATCTGAATGGGAAAGACATCCTGATACTTGCAAGCAAAGTCCCATATTCAAGTTACAGACATGTTGGCTATTTTGTGTGTAAAATTCCAGGGATCCAAACCAAGGTAACACTAAGCAGGACCAGTTAAAAAACCAATTAAAATAATGAAGCCTGAAGTTGGATAAACCTGGGTGTTTAATGCTTTTCTTTTTACCCAGCCTCTCCAATTGGTAAGGAAGCTGTTAGCAAGAACAGGAGATATTTTTTATTTGCTTTCTTGTCACATTCCATGCTAGAGGAGAATTAACACTACTATCAGTAAAGAGGGCAGAATCAGATGGAATTGAGGTAAGTGGTAGTTTAGAGGATGCCTCTAAATTGCTTGATAGCTGAGATGGGTCAAAGACTTTCCAGAAAATGTTTATTTCTCTTGGTGTCTCTTTTAAGCATTTCAAGAGGAAATCGGGTAGTGATGTCAAATAATAGTGTTTCTGCAAAAAGGTACCAAAACATTATCAGTTGGTGCCTAGAAGGACCCTGTTTAAAAGGCCAGAATGTTTCAAGGTAAACTTCAACCTAAGGTAAATAGAAAATACTAGAAGAAATATATACAGTAGGCAATGTTCAAAAAAGTGATCCTGAGATATTGGCAGTGTTTATGTTAAAGAGATCTGTGGTGTTGAAAGATGTCACTCAAAAAGTTTAGCACACCCATTTTGTGAAAACTGTTCTGAAATCAATTTAAGAGCTATAGTGCAGAGAAGTACATTATTCATAACAAAGCTTACTCCAGTCACCAGAAGATAGATAGAAAATAATTAAAGATATGCTCCTTTGTTAGATGTTATAAAAATCTCTCAACTTTTGAGTCTTCAAACTCCAAAGGTATTTCAAAATACCAGGAAATGGCAGGCTTGCCAAGATGCATTAAAGAGATAAAGACACTTGAAAGAAATTCAGAAGGAAAGATAACCTTCAAGGCAATAAAAAGCATGCACATTGGTGTAACTCCAAAAATAGATTGTATGGAGATAAATATGTATAAGGCCTTTCACAAACCTGTGTGAACGTGTGCTTTTGTGGGAGAGCATAGCTATGGGATCTAGAAGTGAATACTCCATATTGGTGTGAAATATGATTTACCCTTTGTGAGAACTTCTGGTAAACATAGTAGCAGAAAAAGAAATTAAAAGAGGAAAAGCACTGTGATAACTTGTGCAGTATTTAGTGGTAGCTGTTACCTAGGGAGAAAGTTCTCTGGTGATTTTTAATGGTGAAGCCTTCACTAAAAAGATGGATACTTGGTATCACAACATGTCTGTATTTTAAAAACTTTTATTCACTTATTAATTTGAACAAAATACTTCTGGGAGGATAAATATGTTACTAGGTGCTTGGGTTTTCTTCTATCCAGTGAATCAATCATCAATCATCCTGCTCAAACAGAAACCTCCCAATGAACTGCTTAATCGTTACTTCACTTTTTTTAAGCAAAAGTAAGCTGTGATAGCCTCTTTTTGTTGTTGTTTTAATATTTAAATAGTAATAGTATGTATACCAGCTGTATATTGCTTTGGAATAACTGGTTTCATCCATTCCCTTTGATCTCTTTAGGAAGAAAGATAGAACAGTGGATGTGGACAGGAGGTTTCAGCTTCTTTAAAGAAAGTGTATTTATTCAGATGAAATTGTAAGACTGCTTAGAATTTGGTGTTAAACTGTTTTTGGAGGTGTGTGGTGCAAATTAGTTTTAGGATTTTTTGACTGGTTAGCCCTCAAACCATTGATTGGCAACCTAACCCTATTGTTCTGCTTGGCAGTACTGCTGAACACTTCTTGTCCTTTTACCCTTAAAGTACAATTTCAAAGCTGTGACACTGCTTTGAAGTTTCCTGTTCATATTTTATCACAGGGTAAGCTGCCATGCTGTTTGACAGGGACTGTGGGATGCAGGACTCTGGGTCAGGGGGCTACTTTTTCTCTAGACGCAGTTTTGCACCTCAAATGAGGATTCTTCTCCTGAGTACTTTTGGGGCACTTCTTAGAGAGCAATTCATAGTAGGCATAAAATTTCAACACAGGCTGTTTAAAATGCTGCTTTTGTTCTTGCCTGTTAAGTCTCACAATTGAAACCCTAAGGAATATTTGAAAAGTGCTAGTCACAATTTTGTGGGTAATAGGATCATAAATAAACATCTATATGCAGATAAGGACTTAACAGAAATCCATCCTTTGAAGGGAAAGCCTATTCTGCAGCTTTAAATTGCTGGATTTATCTCAATAACATGCAAAATTCTACAAAATACATGTGCACAACACCCTCCAAACAATTAGAAACATCTATCCTATTGTGGTGGATTTAGAACTGGAAAGGTAAGGTTAGCTTGATCTTGTGGGGGAATCTTGAGAATACACTTGGAGTGGGGTTTATTTCAATTTATTTATTCCCATGTGCTGATAAGCACCTGCATTTCCCATTGAATTGCCCTAGAATTCCCTAGAAGTATCACTCTAATCAAAATATGACTTGACTTACACAGACATCTCCAAAATGATAAAATGGAGGTTTTGCTTAAGTTTTGAGTCTGGTGTTGTTCAATCATATTAACATGTAGGTGAGTGTAAACTTCATGTACACACATGAACAAGTAGTTAGCAAAAAATTTTAATACTTCATCTAAACCGTATGCTGACTACAAAGGAAAAAGAAAAAGCTAATGGGAGTTTATTTGAACCCACTGGAGAAAGATAACTAATGGCATAAATTAATATACAGTGCTACTTTTTTTTTTTAATCTTTTTGGTCAAATTTTGCACGGAGAAATGCTTGACAGTCTAGTTTATGCCTAAAGAGAAGGGACAGAGGGATTTTCTAATGCATAAGAGCCTCAAAAAGATCATAAAAACCTAAAAAAGGTAGAAGATGAATGGGAGATCTTGGTATTTTTCTGCATTCCATTTTACTTCAAAATATTTTAATTGCTGCTGAGAAATAAGTCTGTTAATGATTCTTTTTCCTTACAAAGTCATGATATTAAAGACTGTATTTTGGTCACTGAGTGTATTGATTGATAGCAATAGTGGACTTATTTATGAACTGTCATAGAGAACAGTAATGTTTTCAAAAACATGCAAATGGAATCTCAAGGCCATGCTTGTGTTACATGTATTTCTTACTTAATGTTTGGTGTTTTGTATCTCAGCAATGCTTGATGGTGTGAATGCTGGGGTAATGTAACAGCCATGTAGAAGAAGGTGCTCATTTACTGAAAATAAATCAAATGCAGATTTAACAAGTGCCACTGAGAGAAAATTGTGATCAGAATTTGTAGGGAGCTGACTTAGGCAGCTGTAAAATCTGGTTTTGGTTGTTCACACACAAATAGCAGGGATCTGTTGCTCTGATTTTTCTCTGAATATTTAGAAACTGCTTGCATAGCTGAAATTCTAGATGTATTTTCCTTTATTTAAAAAATGGTTATTACTTTTAGATAGATAGTATAAAAATATATTTATAAATTGTACTGGGGGTTCTTTGTTGTCCTGCTAGCTGAAAGATGAGCAAAAGGTATATTTTTTTTTATATAGCCAGCCATCCAGCCAGAAATAAATGTACTTTAAGTATCTACACCACACACAATTAATTGTTCAAGTTTTTCATGGCAGTATTTGGTGAAGATATTTTTGATATTTTTAATTGTCTGCATGTGCTTGTTCTGTGCCTTTTGTGCTGTTTTGTACACCACCCAAACTTAATCCTATTACTATTTAAAGTATGACTCTCTTTCCACTTGTAGTGTAATTCCACTTTTACTTGTGCTATCTTTAGAGGAGGGATTTTCTTATTCTGTTTGCTTCAAAGCCAACAATTTAGCAGCATTTGCAGCCTTTTATACATGAATGTTGCTAAATTAACCTCCATGTTTTTCTCGTTCCTATTACCAGAGGTGATGGTCAGGGAGTCATGTTTGGGGACCTTAGTAAATACATCACATTATTTTAATACTTTTTACAGCTGCAATGATTATTAAGTTCTCTGTAATTTGTAGGCTGATTTTTTTGTTGCAATTTCACACGCTTGTGAAATACTACAGCAACTTCTTGTGTAATATGTCTGAACCAACTATAATTTCTTTCTATATTAAATATGTAATGTTCAAGCCTGTAGTTTATTGTAGTCTTAAGAGCTCCTAATATTTCTCTATAACATATTTACTTGAAATATTACTTTTATATTTAACGATGCAGGTACAAAATGAGTTCTTGCAGGTTTCTTCTTTTGTGCTGCAACTGCACCTGAGCCTTGCAAAATACTACTTTTATTGTCTCGGTTTGGCTCTCTCTTGAGCAGTGTGTGCCAAATAGTTCAAATTCCTCATCTGTTTGACTGTGTCTGTGAATATCTTGCAACTCCTGCTAGCTTTCTGCACTTAGTCCTAGAAGGAAATTTCCCTCCCTTCCTGCCCTCTTCTGGATGCTGTCAGTACATGGATAACTGTAATATTTGAAATACCAAGCAAATCCATCCCCTGTTACGGGCTGGAGTGATGGGAGTTGTGATTTTCTTTCAAGATATCTCACACCCTTCTTTAAGAGCTGATTTGTGTTGTAAGAGGTAAAAGTAGGGGGGGCTCTCTGAATGTGGCTTACATAAATTCTGAGAATATCCACCTTACAACTATAGTTAATTTACAGCTGTTCTAGGTCTGTGGATAGTGATACATCTGCAGCAGGGCAGGGTGTGGAACCCCATTTTACTGTAGTACCTCACTAAAAGTTTCTTAGATACCCTTTGTATCTTTCTAGCGTGCAGTAGTACAGCAGGAAGAAGGGGAAACATTAAACATGTCTACACTTGTGATATAGGGCAAGTTTTGCCCAAAATAAACAAGGCATGCATGTCTTGGGATAATTCTACTACTCACAAGAAGCAGCATATTCTCTCTTTGTGGAACACCTCTTTTAGTTGTATGATGCTATTTTCAGCTGAACCCTGTGGGCTGCCTGGTTGGAATCTCTCTTATTAATGCTTTGAAGGGAAATTAGACCTGGAATCTGAGAAAATATCTCTTAATATTTCATAATGTAGGTTTCACTGTTGTGCTTTTAAGTATTTAGCAAACAAAACATAGTTTCTTGCTTTTCATAGTAAAACTTAGTAACACCGATTCTCTCTGTTTGTTCTAAATTTGGGCAGAGTGCGCAAAACCTAATTATTGTCAGGGTTTTTAATTGTTTCAGTAACTGCATCATGACTGTTTGTTTATTGACTGTATTGCTGAGAGACTCCCAGTTAAGAGTTGTTCTTGCAGTCTTTCAAAATTAAGTTTCCACTACTTCTGAAGTGTCTCTAGTAGCTTATGGTTTGCAGTACTAGCAATCTCTTATGAAGACTGCAAAATATAAAAAAATTGCCTTTCATCATGAAATGAAAATTTCAGGTATGGCAAACATTGGTAGTTAATTAATGCTATATTAGATTGGTGGTAATACTTGAAAGTTACTATCTTCCCACATTTACATTGTGATAAATTACTGTTTTTGAGATACACATGGTAGCTAAATATTAATTTCTGTTGATTTTATTGAGTCTTTGGAGTGCAATTACTGTTGCTCTTGAAAATGTCCATAATAAACACTCTCATTCTGTACATGCTGTGCAAAGGAGTGTATTGTAGCACTTATACACAGTATGGTAATCCCATGTATAAGAATGAACTATGTTTAATAGCAGTGTAATAATTTCTTCTTAAATTCAGTGACCTTATTTGGGATTATAATTTTTCCATTGTTAATACTAGTATTGGAATGATTGCCAAATGGTCCACATTTTTTACAGTACTGAAAGAGGAAAATCCACTTTATATTGAAGTATTATTTTTCTGGAGATAACAAACAAGTCTTTCTAGGATTACTTGCCAAATAACATTTTTAAGGTTATTGCAGATTTGTAATAAATTCAAGGTGTCTATAGTTGCATACATTTTTAGTAAATTAGGGACTTCTCTGTGGGAGGAATACAACTGCTATGTTTGTTCAGCATTAAGTCTAAGCAGACTATAACATCTTAATTTTGTCTTTAGAGTTACTTCTGGAAAAAAAAAAAAAAAAGGATTTTTTTTTTCTCAGATCTGATTTCCTTCACAGCTACCTCCATGTGTGAGGAGCGGGTGATGGTGTGAGGTACCTCGATCCTTTAAATTCACAGCTGATATGGTGGTCCTGGCTTGGAAGAGCTCAAGACTGTATTTTCTCCTTCCATAGGAATGGTCTCAGATTCTCTTCTTGAATTGATTAAGACCTTAGATTTCCAAACCATGTAGGAAATGCACTGTTGGTATTCTACCAACAGAATCATCCATAGGACTGTTGTCTAGGGCTGAAGTGATTCTGGGTGCTTTTATTTAACTTCATGGTTCCTGGTTTGCTTGAGGGGGTTTGGGTTTTTTCTAATATTAAAAGAAATGAAGAGCACAGCATAAGGCTTGACTGAACTAGCTTGAATGGGAATTTGGAGCAATTTAAATTTCCAAGGATTGTAATATGTGAATGTTATTAATCACATTAGTAAGCTGGCCTTCTCTCAGTGCTGACATGATTTACAGTATTGGTATTAAGCTTTGTACTATACCAAAGAAAAGTGATTTACCAGCTTCTAGTTGGGATGTTTCTTCTGATTATACAAAAAATATTTCATACTCCATGACAGACTAGGGTGAATCATATTTATCTTTAGAAAATACTAAGAAGGAGGAGACCAATAGTACCAGGAAAAAAAGAACCTGGCAAAAGAGTATAACTGAAAATGGGATATGAACCAAGACTCAAGGGAAATAATGTTAATTTAGACATTTATGTGAATCACTACATCCAAATACAGGTTTCTTATCCATAAACAATATTGGTGCTCAGAACAAGATTAAAGGAGTCTGATAATGAGATTACCTGTTTAGCAAGCTGTTTTTCAATATTAAATTACTCTTTCTCTTCACTTCTGCTGAAGGTAAAATGTAAAAAGGTTGAACATTTTCATTTATGAAGAGCTAAATTACCATAGACTACTATTATGGTCTGATATGAGGCCAAGATTCATTTTTTACTTGATGTCTAGTGTTTAAGAACAAGAGTTGTCTGATGGGGTACCCACTCTTTCTTGAGTGCCTGCCAAATCTTGTATGTCAGCATTCCCTCTGATCTTTTAATGGGGGTTAAAAGGAGAAAACCAAGGTTTTTATTACAAGGGGAAAGTAGTCTGCAGTAGAGATTGTTTTCTTTTAGTTATTAGAATGATAGTAGTGCATCAAATACTATTTTGTTTTTATAAGACCATTTTTTCTCTTTGTTTTTTTCTTTAACTCTGAAATATGGCAGAAAACAGGGAGTGGGGAAACTTCGCAGAATTTTTGTTAGTTGGATAATGAGATGCTTTTAAAATATTCTTTGAAGTTTACCAATGAATGTTGGACTGAGCTTCACAGTTGTTTTGTGACACCAGGAAAGGCAGCAAATTGGCACCTTTTTAAAATACCTGGGGATGTGTTGTCTGGTATCTGCACCCACAGTGGTCACAGGAGCTGTTTGACTCCTTCAGTGAAATGTGCTGGGAAGCAGCCACTGAAATCCAATGCAAATCTCTGTGGCTTTTCCCTCTGTGTGTTCTGTTATGGCAAAGTCCTGAGCAAATTAACAGAGCATAGATGTACTTACTGAAAATTTATGCTGTTTCTATACTGCTTAATTGAGACTATAATCCCCTCAAGGATTTAGCATCTTTTTTGCTCTATTAGTGCTATTTTCTGTTCTATTACATTCTACTTCTGAGTAATATTACTGTTTAATCTGAAATAGATTCTTCAGGTTTGGGTGGTTTTGGTTGGGTTTTCCCCTGCCTAAATGTGGGCATTCAGATCCATCTTCCATTGTACAACTCTGTCTGTCTTCACCTTCCTTTATAGCTGTCTCAGCTGTAGCATTAACAGTGCCACCAGGAAGAAGAAGAACTTGCTGTTGGAAAACATTTACTCACAGCACCAGAATTTATGCAGAGTATGTCAAACAGCAGCTGTTGTCAAAATCACAATTAAAACACCAACCCTATGTTTAACTGCATGAAAATAATTTAATCTCCAATAGGTGAGTGAATGATGGTGTCATCCACACAGATTTCTTCCACAATTTTTTCTTTTTTTCCCTTTCTCTTTTCTTTTTAGAAGAGATAGGGAAAAAAAACCCAAACCTGGAGGTGCTGTGTTTCCTAAAATGGCACACATACATTCCCTATTCTTGTCCATTTGGCCTGGGAATAAGCACAGCAGCTTTCTGAGAATTTTTGCCAGTTGCTGTTGTCTACTGATCACTACTGACACTGTAATAAACAATTCAGATTATGACAGCTTTAGGCAGTTCAAACTATCCTTTGCATAAAATCTGTTTGCTTAGGACGACTGCACCCTTCATAAGGATCTTCCTTGAGAAATCACTGTTAGGTTCTACTAATCCTACTAATGGCTTCAATGAACCTTGTCAGTTCACGGGGGTTTAATACCCATAAGCTAAAATAATTCTGCCTAGGTCTCATGACTCTACATACTCCAAAAAAAATGCACTGTAAATTGCAATACAAAAGAATATAGAGTATTGTGGCTGCTGCTGCTGCTTGATTTCAAATAGAGGATGACCAGAAGTAGGAAGCACACACATTGAATAAAACCTTGAAAATTCCTGTGGGGGGCAGCAGTGGCTCAGGTCATTCAGAAATGGGGCTATTATTCCCTCAAGGACTACCTTTGTTTCTAATTAGGGAAAGCACCTTAATTAAAAAAAAAAAAAATAAGGCAGAAGGAAGAGCAGAGGAACATTTGGCTCTTTGGAAACCTTCCCTTTTCTTTTCGACTCCCTGGCTGCTGCTGTGTGCTGGTTGAGCAGGCAGGACTTGGGCACCTTCTGCATTTGCCTCCAAGAAGCCACTGGAATAGCTGCTGTGGTGTTCTTCCTGCAGCTCTGGTGAAAACTGAGTGATTTTATTTTCCACAGCAGCTGAGCTGCTTGAATCTGTTCTGCTGTCAGTAAGCTTGTATGTCTCCCTTTGTTGGTAGATGCAAGAGTAATTTGTGTGGATGGAGAAAAAGACAGAAACTGTATGAAGTGTGCAGATGATGTAATGTGGGTCAAAGCCCTGCAGAAAGAAGTGTCAGAGATGTAATGTTCATTTTATATGCCATAGTTCGGGGTGGGGGGGGCGGGTTGGATGCAATTTTTGTTGCACAAAGTTGGGAGGAGGAGAGGCCTAATTTTTAATACGAGCAGTTTACAACCATTCACAGTTAAACAGTTTATAGGATTCTTGGTAACAAAAGGTGGTCTAATTATAGAGGAAAGGAAAACAATATAGTGAGGATATTTACAATGTGTGACCTATGTGAATTATGATCTTGTTAACTATGCAAAAATGACAAAAAACAGAACCATCCCAGTGAATGAAATGTTTAGCCTTTCCTTAATGAACTTTTAATATAGAAGATATGGAGGAGGCTAATTTTTTTCCCTTTAACATCAAAAGAAGCCTGCACTTTGGGTGAACCTGTACTTTCTTAAGATTCAGTGCACTAGACTTCAAACTGGGGAAAAAAAATGACAGTATTTTTTCTTTACAACTAGCCCACACTAGAGTGTTTAGTTTCTGCCAGTAAATCACATGCCAGGGTTTCTACTGCCCTCTTAAATCAAATGAAGGTGTGATTCCTTTCCCTGTTATTTTTGTTTAACTTCCCTTTTGTAGTTGATCTTAATTGTTCTTATTTGCAGGCTTTAAATGTTGATGGACTGTGTCATTTATAACCCTTTTTCATTGCACAATGACCTTCATAGGGAAATTTCATACATGTTTTCATTGGACTTAGGTGGCATTTTTGTTTTATGTATGTAAGTGAAACTGGCAATAAAAATTAGTACAAGAAGTATGGTCTTCTGATTAAAGTAATGTTATAAAAATCTGGTTACTCTATAGATAGAAACATTTCAAAATGTTTTGCAAACCTACACTGGAACTGTGCAAGCACAGATTGCCAAATGTGAAGTCCCTAGTGAATGAAATTTTGTGGTTTTCTCCTGGACAAAAGCAACCGACTGTGAATTTTGCCCCAGACTAATACTTCACGTGATGTCAGTTGCAGTATTTAAGCCCTTTACACCTTCATGTTGCTTTTCTAGTTGGAGGAGTTATACCCTGTACAAACTGAGGTGCAAAGAAGCCTCATGGCCCCCATTACTGTGTCATCCTGTGAAGATAAATGAGTTTTAGCCCAAGACCTCCTGTCCCTGCAGTGAAGCTGTTGCTGAAATTACCAGGGCATCAGGGCTGGGAAGTGGTGGTGGAGGAAGGGGAATGGAGTTTGCTGCAGTGCAGGGGTAGTGGTGCGTAATGAAGTTCAGGTAGCTTTAGTTGTGCTCAGCTCAAGTGCATGCAGCAGCCTGTCCAAATCAGCATGGCAGGGCTCAGGGGGCAGAGATGTAGAACAAAGTAAATTACATTTAACCCACAGGGTACTTCATTACCACCTTGATGCTGCTGTGACTCTAAGACTGAAAGAGATTTGGAAGTCCGGAACCAATAGTTTGTTCTAATTATTTCCGCTGGCAGGCTCAAAAAGACCACTGTTGTGAAGCTGATCTGCCCTTTTTGAAAGGGTATGAGATGGGTAAGCATGACAGCCTGTTGGGTTTTTTGGCCCTGTCCACTTCATGCAGTTTTTGAATCCCAGACTTTCAGGCATATAAGGCAGATCACGTGAAAGCTCCAGCACTTGGTCTAGGGGGTTGTAACTACTGCAAGTTTTCCTTCCTTGCCGAGGGTTGATAACATCAGCGACTCATCTCTGGGAACAAGATGATCCTCTTCCCCTCTTGGAAAGTGCAGCTCAAGAGTCTGAAGTTACAAAAACATGAACTAATTTGGGTTTAGCTAATTTATGACTGTACAAGAACAGAATTTTCTCATCTTAGTTATTCTTTTCTGTACTTCTGAAAAGCCTGTTCCAAACTTTTCTCCCTGTTTTGGCCAGGATGACATTAACTGTCTCTTAACATTCTCATTTTTCTTGTTTTCTGTTTTTTAGGAAGGAAGATACATCACAGGTTTTCTCTCTCCTTTTCTTTTTCTCCTTCCACTTCCAACTTTTAAATACATTGGCTGGTTTCAACTGACCCCAATTCAGAGCAGAAATATCAGAGTTATATTGTTATAGAGTTATGTTGCATTTTAAATTTTAAATTAATAGAAATAAGGAGGATTGTTTTAACTTACAACGTTCACAAAAAAACCCCATGAGCTTTGTGTTTATATATTCCTCATGGCTGCTGTTAGAACTCTAGAATGAGCAATGTCTTATAGGTGGCTGCTCCAAATGAAATCCTTGCCAGCTTCTCTTTGAGAAGGTTCTGTGCACTGCCTGAGAATAAATCAGATTGTAAACATTTGTGATTTTGATGCTGGGCTTCCAGTGTAAATACCATTGGTAGCATTAGTCCAGTTCAAAAAAAGCAGAAATAGACTATGTAGGCTGTACATTGTAAGCATTTATATACCACTACTTCTTGTGTACTAAACAGAGTAACTTCTGACAATAATTTGGAAGAATGTATCCAAATTGATAAAGAAGTTTTTGGTGGTGTGTAAGCTAAGTGTGACAAGGCTGCAGTGTTTTCTCTTGGGGTACAACTGCTGTCAGTAGTGCTAAAAGAGAACACCTTTTTTAAAGTAGCTAAAGACTGTTTCAGTGCCCATTACTGCAGTATGGCACACAGTGTTAGTATATTTTTATTGCATTGATAAACAGAGCTTTGTCCTTCTCTGTCTGCTGTCTTTTAACCTTAATCGAAAGATATCCTTTAGCGCTAAAGGGGAAATTTGGGATGTGGATGCTGCTGTAGCTGAAACCAGCATTGCATTTCCTGTTGAATATCTCCAGATTTATCTGTGTTCAAAAGGAAAAAAGGAAGCCAGTTGTCTGCCATAGAGCAGGTTAGAGGGCAGTATGAGGAAACTCCATTAGATCTCTCAACTCCCCCGATTTTCTCTATTCAGTATCTCCACTGTGTCCTACTGTTCTCTCTTTTTTTGATGGAAAGTGTGAGCATGTTATATGTGAAAAAACTATGCTCTGAAGCTACAGCCAGTAGTGCCAAGAGTTGAGCAAAGTAAACCAAACATATTTGTCTCCTAACAGCAGCTTCTTGTACAATATGCTCTCCATCCATCCTCTCATAAATTTAGAGTATTTTGAATGGCATAGTTATCATTTGGGACCTTTTCGAAGCAGGGCAAATGCAGTAAGTGTAGAATGAGCAGATTAGGATTGAACCACAGTTTTCTAACTTCCAGGAGTCATGTCTCGCTGGACGATCTTGTTCTTATCTTCCTTGTACTTTTGTGCTTTCTTTTCATGTGACGTCTTTGTTCTGCTGTCTGCTGGGAGAGGGTAATGATGAGGATTACATCATATGGATTATAAAAGACCATTTAACCTCAGCTAAGAGATTTAACTCTCTATGTGTTGTTGCAGACTCAGGAGAACAATTTAATTGACGAGACTTGGAAACAGCCATTGGTTTATGTTCTAAACAAACTTACCCAGACCACAAGGCTGAAATTTGTTTGACAGTAGCTGAAACAATAAAGGTTTACACTATAAAAATTAGTTTATTAGAAGGATCTGAAGCATCTCTGTTCAACTAACTTAAAGCTTCAGTACTGGCAAACAACTGCTCACCAGTAATTCTGGCCAAAAAAATCATGTGAAGGAACATAATAAATCATCAAAATTAAGCGTTTTAATCAGATTTCAAATGAGAACAATAGAGGGTTCATTCATGTGTATTGCAGGGTAGAGTGATTCTCTGCAACAGTCTTTTTATAAGCACTTTACTATTGAACAGCATTGCTAGAATCAGTATGTAGCAAACCACTAGAAGATGAAAGAAACCCTAGTTCGTTCTGAATGTTTCATTTTATGAACTATTTGGTTCAATTTCAGTTTTAAAACTGTAGTACATGTCATAGATCTTGAAGCATTGAATGTTAATGAAACAATTAAACACAGTTTTAAGTGTCTTCTGCCTCAAGTTCTTAATGGAGAACATAAGGGAGTTTGCCTTGAGAGTTAGGTGCAATAATTAGCCTTCCAGGTATCTTATTTTAAATGTAATTGCTTTTGCTACCTCATATAATGTTGGTGGGGTGATATTAGGTAGAGTCCTAATGGAGAGCCTGTTATGGGACTCAAATTTTGACTGCAAGATCTTGTTCTTCACCTTAGGATCTAATTTCTGAACTGTTAACACAGATGACTTTCCCAAAATGTTGATTAAGGATTAGATTCAGAAAGAAGAAGAAAGCAGTGAAACAGAGTTTAATTGTACTTCGCTCTGCTGCTTCTTTATATTGCAATTTCATTGTTTCACTAGTTCTTCATCACTGTGGTCTGATAGAATAGGCAAGACCTGAATTTTAAAACCTGAGTCATGATCCTTTTTGTTTCACAGCTTTCATCACTTATTGAAGGTTATGATAAAAAGCTTGGTATTTTTTTCTTACTGTATTGCTTCTATAGCTAAAGCAAAAGAGGCAAAATGGAAAAAAACAGTTATTGCTTGTAGCATAAATGCCCTATAACCCTTGACACAGTGTAGGTATTCAGCTTCCACCCTTTCCCCAGTTCTATTTTGAAATTGCTCTGTCTCAGTAACGATGTGGTGGCTTCCCATGTCATTCTGTAACCCAACACAGCTGGAAGTGTGCCAGGGCTGTTGGAATCACATGCAGCTTTGTAACTTTGACATGTGTGTTTGTCCCCCATCAGCAGTTTCACATCCCAGCACCAAGAGGCTGAATTATTACGAGTGATTTGCAAGCAAGTGGCTTTTTTTGTCATTAGATATTTGTTCTGTAGTTACAGGAAGTGAAGCAGGTACATGACGACAGTGAAAGAAAATCACTGAAAACATATAACAGCTGGAACAATTTCTCAATTTTAGTGTGTCTGAACAGTCTGTCCTGTTTGCTTAAAACCAGAAGAGTGATCTGCATCTCTATCATGCAGAAAAATAGAATGCTACTATATATACACTGCCAGGTAGGGAGGCTTCCACAGTCCAGTAGACATATGGAAAACCCCTCCCAAGACGGCAGTCATGCTGCTGCAAACATGCTTAGGAAAGTAAAGGCTGCCAGAGCAGGCTGTTGCTGGTTTTAAGGTTTTGAATGTTGCTCTTTTTCTCTTTACAATTATGCTGCAATAAGTCATGGGGGAGTAGGAGAGGGGAAGCCACATCAGGTCAAGTCACCATTGCTTCTTCATTCTTTACAAAGCTTACAGCTAGAGAAATTAATACACCATGGAGGTAGTAACATGGTTAACAATTGTTTTTTGCTTTTTTTAATATAGGTACGCAAGTGGTTAAAGTAACTGTTACCCAGCCCTTCCTGGAAGATGACAGAAGTTGGTTATTTTCTTAGGTTTGCTCAGAACAAAATTTTAAATACCACTACATCTCCTTCTAATAGCTTTTGAATGTGTTGGCAGATACATGCTATGATTCCACTGTGGAGTTAAAATCTCAATGATAATAGGTTTCCAGAAACTCTATGCGGCTTTTGGGGTTGAGGGGATTATTAGGGGATTATTGCCTCTGCAGAGTAAGTGAGAGGGAGAACTGTGGAGTTTCCCTTTATTTGGCAGTTGGTTGATGTGGATGAAGCTCAAATGAGGCTGTTTCTGCCTGGCCAGTAACAAGCATATTTAAAGCAATGGGATGTCCTGGGATATGTTGGAAAACTGACGATAGTTCATGTGGGATTTACGATGCATTCATTGACACTGGCAGAGAAGAGTCTGTGACATACGGCAAAGTTAATGGAAATTGGTTTGGCTTTTCATTGTGCACATAAAACAGTCTAACCCAAAACTCAGCTTAGAAGATCAGGTTGTGGGTTCAGGCCAGAGAAGTTTTATTCTAGAAAGACCACTCTTTAAGTAGATGAGGAGGTTCTTTTGACAGCTGATGATGAATGAGTGTGCAATTTGGTGTTTAGTGAATTTCAAGGGCTATGAGATTCTATTCTTGAGGGATACAACTATGCTGCCCACATTTGACACAGAACTTGGAAACAAATCATGGCTCTTCCTATATAATTGCTGGAGGTCTGCAAAGTGAGATTACTGATTATAGTATTTCTTAATTTGGTAATAGGGCTCTCATTTTTCAATTTACATTTCCCTCATTCAAGTTATTGTAGAATCTGTAGATTACAATTGCTTGCTAGGTTGATGCTGTTTATTTAGTTTTGTGAAAAAGAATTTGCAGAACAGCCTCTTGACAACTGCTAGAGTATGGTTACAGAAGAGTTGAATCCATTAGGTTTAGCTTGGGTTTATGAGAGTTCATGGGGGTAAGGAGTGGTTGTTACTATGAATGTGTTTGTCAACTTCATTGAGTTTGTAATTGCAACTGGCATTTCTTAGCCTGTTGATATCTGAAAAGAGATATTGTTTGTGATGCTTATAGTTGGAGAGTTCTGGGTAGGGGAATGTAAACTACTTGATTAAAACCTGCTGTGCTGATTGTTTTACTCTTGAGGGAAAAATACATTCATGTTTTACTTAAAAATAGTCACTTTAAAAATGTTAACTTTTACCCGAAATCTGGATGACTTTAAATAAATAAATAAAACTAAACTGTGATAATTATATCTTCTATTGGGCTCTGGAGTGCAAATATTTCAGTCTAAAATGGCTACAAATTGAATCTGAGCAACTTCTAGTATTACTAATGGTAATAACTGTATCTTATTCCTTCAGAACCTTCATGCAGCTGGTTTAAATAAAATAAATGCAGTTTGTCTTTAGTAGCCTACCACCGTATTTAACTACTATGAGATTTTTCTGAGACTTCTTGAAGTGAAGTTCCCTTGCACCATCATTAACATAATTGCAACAGGGAATTACTATATTTAGTGCTCACCAAATTGTTTTAATAGGTTTGGAGTATGTGTTTGTTCTTCTTGAAAAGCCATTTGAATTTCTAACTTCCTTGGGCACCTGAAGAGGGACTTAACAGCTATATAAGTCTCCTGAGGCATGATCCCAGGTGGATAAAAAAGCATTTGCTGACTTGTGTTTCAAACCAGACTGCTGGCGGAGAGTTCATTTTTAAGGTGATAAGTTTGCTAGATTTTTTGTGTGTTGAAGTAGCAGATAAGAGATTACTTGAACTGGAAAAAAAGACCTTACTCATCTGTTACCATAGTTTATTTCTGTAAAATCATCTCCGGGAAATAAAAGTTTGTCTTATTTTGTTGCATGTTGTGTAATACAACAGAATAAAAGCTATAAATTTACTTTAATACTGTAATAGTTGTCTTGGGTGCATTACAACTCAGCCTGAAAATGTGAAGTTGTAATGCTAGTGGATGAGGGTAGAGAAGTGAACAGAGGGATCTGTGAGTAAAAGACAGTAGTTTTTATTGCTTACTTCTGTGGCTTGTACAGCAAATGTGTTATTGTCTTACCTTGTGTCCTTTTAACAACTGTCTGCCCTGATTCAAGATGGAGTCTTGAGCGCTGATGTAGAGCAATGCTTTTGAAAAAAATGCTGGCAAGAAAGTTGTAACTCTTTGTTTGAGAATGTCCTACTTTAGAAATGGAGGTTGTTTTAACCTTGGGTACCCTATAATGTATTTATGTGACTATATTCTTTTCCTAGAGATTAAACCAGTTCCTTTATGCACAAAGTGAGAAGCATCATGCTGTGTCTGTGGTGTGGCTCCTAGTTCCGTTAAATTACAACTGTGTGGTTTATAATGTGCATTTCTCTGCAATCTGTGTAGAACACAGATTTCATCTCCTCCTAAGAATACTCTGTACAGACAGTGGGTTATCTCTTCATCATGATTCTTAAAAACTAAGTCTGTTGAGCACTCTAAAAGGTTTTCTCATTCCTAAGAAGAACAGTTGGTGTTTGTAGAACTGGTTGTGTTTGTTCATTGCTGAAGTTTTCACTTCAGGTATTTGAGGTATTAATCTTAAAAGAAACCCCATATAAAGGAGGAAAACTATTTCATGTAATATTACCTCTGCATGACTTTGGAGAAGGGTTAATTAAGTTCTTTCATATTTAAGGCTTACTAAATATGTATATATATAAATTTATGGAAGAACTACAGAGAAGTTTTTTTTCTCAATAGTCTTTTGCTTTACTCTGGAATTCAGAGTTTTGGCTACAGTTTTGAGACTTATATAGGACCTTAGCACATGAACCATAAAAGAAAATAAATCTGGGAATATAAGGGGGAAAGAAGAAGGAAGAATGTGAAACAAAATCCAGGAAAAAATCACCAGCTGCATAGAGTAGTACTTGCCATTCTCTGCTCATAAAACACAGAATGTTGTCACTTATTCCCTGAAAGATGTTTTCATGAAGAAGTTACGTTTGGGATATCTCTAGCTGTTGCTAGGTCTGTATGCTTTTTTAACTGTAACAAAGAAAAATGGGTAATCACGTGAACAGTTGTCATCTCTCATTGCTGTGTTCATTAAAACTTTTTTTTTCCTCCAAAGTGTTAAAATTCATGTTTCAAAAGCTGATTAACAAAGCATCCAAGTGCTTATCTTGTCAAAATGTCATCACCAGTTTCCCATGAAAACTGGAAGTGCTTTTTTTCTGGTGCTCCTTCAGTTGCATTTCTGTTGATTCTTAGTGCAGTCCGATTAGTATGTACTTTTAAAGATATTTAAAAATATTGAAATACCTCATTGCTGTCTCCCTATCTTGATGGTGTCTTTGTTTTCATCCTTTTTCTAAAATAATATGCAGTAATTATGTTTAACACACCTAAAACATGCTGTCACCATGGAGATATCCTTGCCCATGGTGTCTGGGGAGTTCCTCCACTTTGGTGCTCTCCAGCTTCTCAGACAATGTCCCATGCAAACAGAGATTGGTGGAACATATCCATTTGCAGCTATCATCATAGTGAAAAGAAACAAGCTGGAGTGAGCTGTGGTTTATTTGGCATATTGTGGCTTTGTGGAAGCTAAGCCTGTGTCAGGTGGATGTGGAGCAGGACACAGATAGTATCAAGATGTCTAATGGAAATCAGATCAATGGCCCTAATAGTGAAAATCGAAGTGAACTTTATGAAAAGAACATATAAGCAATCATAGTGAAAACCACTTTATTCATCCAAGGGTGTGTGGTCTTGTGACTTCCACAGCTGTTTGCTTTCTGAGCCACTGGTAAAGCAATGCAAAGTGGGACCATTCCGGATACATCTGTCCTCTGGTTTTATGTGAAACAGTTGCGATCTGATTGTTTGTTGACAGCAGGTATTTCCATCTTTGCAATGATTCATAAAACCCTGCAGTTCCCTACTGAGAGCCTTGAGACAAACCATTTAAACTCAAAAATGCTTTGCTGAAAGATGTCATAATCCTGTAATGAAAGGTGTAAGGCCATGCCAGGAGTTTAGGCAGCTGTGACATGCTATCCTGAACCACGTGGAGGGGTTTGAATATGTGGACTCTCTTCCAAAGAAGTAGTTCTGTTGAATACATAGGAAGTGGAAAATTAGTGGAAAGTATGAAAGTGAGACAAAATATCTTGTGCAAAAATCAAGGTCATGATAGCTGATGAGCTCACAAGGCATATGGGCATACTCATATATCCCAGGGGATACATTAGCCCACTGTGTTCTCCTGTGATATTTTTTTGATGTTGTTTTTTGGGCTGCTGGTTTCCTGTTCTTTAATAATGTCATGCTGCCATTTTCTTGCAAGTTTTCATCTGCATCACCTTTCACGTAGCACAAACATAAGCAGACATAAAAAATTTAACTTTCATCTTAGTTGAAACTTTGAATTCTGACACAGAAGGAAGCTTGTTCTCAGAGGCACTGCCACCCTTGTCCTCTCTTAGCCACGCTTTATGGTGTATCAAAGGTCTTGTTTTTGCCGCATGAACTTTTCACAGAGCAAATTACCATTTATCTGAGGCTTCATAAGGTACAGTTCTTGCACACTTCATTTTATTCTGGCTGATAAACTGCGTAATAACAAATTAATTGCTTTCATTTTTGACTGCTTTGCTGGAGAGTTCTGACCCCAGAGTCATTTTGCGTGACAGCAGTAGTATTTTGAAAAGTAAAATCTCTGCTCTGTTTCTGTAACTGTGGCCCAGTGCAGTCTGCCTGTTTTCCACTGTGGCAGCTATTTCAAGAGTTGAACTTTTACTGCACTGTTGGCAGTGTGCTGTGGTGCCTCCAGGCTTGCGGGTAGTGGAAGGCAGTGCCTGATTTCCCAGGGCAGCCCATGTCTGTGATTATTTCAGAGGCATCTGATAAAAGTGTTCTGTAACTTCATCTTCTGTGTTCTGCTGCCAGCACCACCATCATGGCCTAACAGCCTGAAAGATGAGTGCAATGTATTACAAGAATTTGGAAAATAAATATTGTGAGTCCTTTTCACACCTAGTTCTTAAACAGATAGACTTAGTTCTTCTAACACTGTTTTCGCTTTGGTATCTGTTAATCTAAATTGTTTGATCTCAGTTTCTCCATTGTTTGCCCTCTTATCATGTAGGTTACTCCTCAAAGGCAGTAAGATTAAGCTGTGTGAAGAAAGGTTGCAAGATCAAGCCATTTGTTCTTCTAAGCTTATGCCAGAGGCTACAGCATATAAAACAAATCAATCTTAATAACTATCTAAATTACCTGGGAAATGCTTTTGTAAATACCTATGCTTTTCTTCTATCTCTTATTTTCTGAGTTCATTTTGGTTTTGGCAGTATTGCTTACTCTCTCACATACTAGGCAGGAAACAGCAACAAAGATGAAGACAGTTTAACAAGCACAAATTTACTCCTATCTACAGCATGCTAGAAATGAAATTTGCATAATGAATCCATTCCAAACTGGTGATGGGGAAAGTATCAAAGTACAAACAGATTTTTCCATAATTTTTTCTGTAGTCTTGAGTTGGTATGGCGTACTCTGAGATTCCCAGAAGTCACAAAGAGTGAAGGATAAAATCTTATGCTTCAAATTTAGTTTTATGAGTTAAACTTGGCTTTGCACAATTATTTCCCTCCTGTTTGTGTTCTTGTCCTAGACTCCAGCTTTTGTATACTGTTACTGTACATTTTGTTCCTGTGCAACATTTTGTCTGGTTTATCTCTAAGGTCTCAAAAGACTGGCTGCTCATCTGAACAGGCGAGCTGCCCTCTGTCCTGGCAGTGCTTGAGAGTTCAAGTGTCTGGTTTGTCTTTTGGTGAAAGAACCTGTTTGTTTGGCAGGTCAAATACCGACCTGAATTTTGTTATTGGATATAATTTTTTGTGATCTTCACATTTCCTCTGAAGTTAAATTGCTGCGTAGCTGTTACAAGCAGGTCGGAGCTGGGAGTATGAGACAGATAGAGAACATGCCAGAATGGGTGAAATAAATAAGAGTTATAGCAGTTCTCACATACAGCAGTATTTTCTGGTTGAACTTGGAGCAAAATGCCAGTAGCTCACAAGGTCCATGAAGTTCAGGCATAGTGAGAGTGCAGCAGTCATGCTGAATGTACCAATTACTGAAATTGTGATTTCTCCCAGAAGCAGTTGTGAAATGTGGCTGGGGGAAGGGGGAAGAAATGCTGCTGCTTATCCTATTAAGTAAAAAGTTCCTTATGGCATGGCCTGATAGTGCTGAGAACGTGGGAAACCTCTGTGTTATTCACCATGAGAAGAGCTGAAGAATTCACTGCACCTGGAAAATGCAAGTCTGTTGAGACTGGTGTTTCAATAGGCTGGCATCTCTAACTTAAAATTTCTTCATGCTCTTGAGCTAATTTTAGGAGCTGTTTGCATTTTAAACATGATTTTATATGTTTTGTGTGTGTGAGGTCAAAATGTAAAAATAAATAAGTTGTTAAAAGATACAACTAAACTAGCTGTTAAAAGCCTGAAGCAATGATTTTTGGAAAACAAAAATCTTTCTTTGCTAGAGATTTGACTGGCTGACTTAAGTGATATGTTGAAGTTGAATTATTTTCTGAAAAGTGTGCCCTAATTTTGGAATTACAGATATAAATCTCTGCATGCAGCTAAAAAATCCCATTCAAATAACTTCCCTATTAGGTTGATTTTGATTTCTCCCTGTGTTTTCTTTCATTATTTCACTTCTGTCATCCTTTCCATATATAGGCAGATTGTGGTAAATTCTGTTCTGCAGCAAATTATTTGGGAACATCATTAAAGCTTTAAAAACAGCGGGACCTATATTAAAAGGAGTTCAGCTGATCCTGATATTGCAGAAGTAATAGTGCAGCTGATTGTGATGACAAAGTAATCATGAGATGAGATCAGAAAATATGTACCTCTAAGAACTGGCTGTCTTTTCGATTTGTAGTGATGCTATTTGTCAACTCAGTGCTTCAAAGAATGTGTCCAATGATGTGTATGGAGGTAGCTGACAGGGTGGACCTTACAAAAAACAAACTCAAGGAGTTGAAGTAAATTTGGAAAAATTGAACAGGAAATAAAATGCTGATGGTGCCAGATGGCACCCACTAAGCTGGGAAATTCTGAACTGGGAAGGATTTAGTTTTTCCCTTTCAGAAGCTGGCATTGATTAAACAGATAAGATGCAAAGTTACCTGGCAGGTTGTACCTCTCTAATCTTGTTTCAAAGTAAAGGGGTTAAAATAATGCTTAGAAGAGCAGAAGAAAGAAAGGTTGTGCTAGATAGTATCTCCTTATGTTTATGTTGTCAAGATTCTCTTGTTTTGTCAGTAAGGCTTTTTGTTTATGATAGTTCCTTATTTCCATACCTGTTGAGCAGATAACTTAAAACAGCAAGCCACCAAGATCTGTAAAGAAATTGTGGTAAGACCTCTCAATGAACTTCCATTTTCAATTTCAAAAGCATTTTAATTATATCCTTTCCACATCTAAACCATTTGGGTGGCGTTTTTTGTGCTCAGTGTCAGTTTTTGGACGCATTCTTTGTTTGTGAGTTTTAATAAAAAGATCCATGTGGTTTTTAAAGAATTTTTCCTAATTTTCTTTAGTGTTTCTCTAGTGTTAAAGATATTATACCCATTTCATTCAGATGATCCATATCTCTGTCTTAGAGCAAGTTTTAGAACTTAAGAGAGGGGAAAGTGGACTCTTTTTAGTGAAAACTGTTCAAATTTGGCAAGGTTACAATCTCTGAAAATTGTTCATTGTTTTAGCACAGTAGATGTTTGTAATGAGAGTGTAAAGAAGCAAAAGTTTATAAGAATTCTTTAAGTTTACCAGAGGCTGTTTGTTGAAGAATTTGAAAGATTACTTCCTTGGAACTCTTTTGACAGGCTGCTGAAGTCTCTGGGAAGGGAAACCTGAAAGCTTTCTCTCTTGTTCCTCTGACCAAAAATGAGAGTGAACACTGCCTTTAGGAACTGCTGACAGGCAAGGAGAGAAGGAAAGGAGGCAAAGCTTTTCAAGATTGTCTTTAGAGGAGAACAGAGGTCTAAGGAAACAGGCCAGGGTTTGAATTTAGTTCACTGCTTCTCAAGTCATGGTCTGTGGGATCTGTAGGCCCAGAGATCCCAAACTCTATACAGTCTTGATAGGTCTAACTTGTGAAGTTGGTTTAAAAATTTAGTACCAGTTTTTCGGTTGACTTATTTCCAGATCTTTCAAACTGGGCCATATATATATATACACACACATATATGTATATATATTTGTGTGTGTGTATAGATGTATTTGTATGCACTTGTTTTTATTATTATTACTTAAATAGGACAAAGGAAGTTGTATTTTTCATTTAAAAATACAAAACACATGAACTTTTTCTGGAGCTGTCAGGTGTACCCAACAGAATGGCTTAGAACACAGACTATCTCTAATTAGTAACACTCTATTTTCCACGTGAAATTATTTTTTTTAAAAAACTCGACACAAAAACTCTAAACCCACACACCTGGTTGCAGATGTTCATTTTGTATTACTAGGTGTCAGTACCAAAACTGGTTTAGGATTTTGTCTGGTAGTTCATTTTTCTGCTCCTTAGACTCTTTCCTCCTGTCTTGTGTGGATACAAAGGAAAATGTATAGAACATAATGGCATTTCTAGCCTGCATGTGCCTCATGTAGTAACTGTGAGGTCACCAGAGATGGTTGGGTGGGGTTTTTTTCTCACAATATGGCATCAGTCATCAGAAAAACAGCTCTTAGACTGAGAGGTCAGTTGACACAAGGAACACACAAATGAGTTGTGTATCTATAGTGTCATGAAATCTGTTCACATTTAATTGTGCATACTCAGTTAGAAACATTGCTTATCAAAGAATTTCTGCACAATACACAAACTGATTAAAAGAGCAATCAGCAGGGCATTTTTCAAAGTCATCTAAAGATATTTGATTCCTCTGAATTTACATTAAACTCATTGCTTGAAGGTGTTTTTTCAGTCAGTGTAAGAACACTTCAGGATTTTGTGGCAGATGAAAGTTTATAACATAAACCATAAATCTCTCTACACACACCCACACCCTCCAATATAAAATAAATGAAACCCAAAGGTTAGATGCAATAACATCCATTACTTATGCAGACGTATCCATAACAACTGGTACTTACCTCAGTGCTCTCTGCTTGAGGATGATGAGCCTATATATACACTGGCTTTTCTCATCAAGGCATACTGTATGCCCTGTGTTTTCATAAAACACTGTAATTGGAAATAGCCTGACAGAAGCCTTCCAAGTCTTCATCTTGGCAATGAATCTGGCTGCAAAGTGATTCTAGTTGTACGAAGCATTTGAAACTGTTTATCTCTCACTGCTGGTATTCATTGATATGTTTGTATTTCTTCAGTGTCTCCTCCAGGCCTGTAAAATTCTCTGCAGTGCTTCAGCAGATATTTTGCCAGGAATATGACAGTGAACTCAAACCGAGTGCTTCTCTTTTATTTTCAGGGTGGTAGTGGTGGTGTTGGGTGTCACCCTCCCCACCCACCCTGATCACTCTGTTTTAGTGGCTCCAGGCACTTGTGGATGACTGAATATTTGGATGCATGCAGTGACTGGAGTTATGCACATTCTCTTGTGCTTTCTCCTCAGTGCTGTATGCCTTACAGCCTGAGCTCTTTGTTTATTTGGTACCCTGATGCAGGCAGAGAGCTGTGGTCAATGGCTGTATGTCCAGGCTGAGGCTGCTGATGGATGGTGTCCCTCAGGGCTCTGTTCTGGAACTGGTGCTCTTTAATATGTCAGTGGCAAAGTGTGACTGAGTGATCGAGTGCACCCTCAGCGAGTTTGCAGATGACATGAAGCTGAGTGGCACAGCCATTCCCTCTGCCTGGAGAGGAGAAAGCTCCAGGGAGACCTCATTGCAGCCTTCCACTACTGGTAGTAACGAAGGCAAAAGGCACTGTTTCTGTTGGAACTGTGGGGAAAAAAAAAAAGAAAAAGAAAAAGTGTGTTTATGGGAAGATTTTGAAGTACAGTTATGCTCTCATCTCACTGTCTGTAGATACTTAAATGCACCACCAAGTACAATGTAGCCTCAGTGATCTTCTTTAAATTTATGCACAGCAAGCAGAAGAAGGTTTGAAGTGCAAAAAAAGTGAAAATAAATGGGAATTGAGCAGAGGAAGGAGTGTTAGGACTGTTTTGCAGTCTGTAACTGAGCTGGAAATTGACCTTGAGGCCTTTAATCCTAGGCAGTGCAGAATATTCACTCTCTTATTTAAAACTAGGACCAAAAGTAACTTTGGTACTTAATAATTTTCTTTAAGATAAGGTTTGCCATTATTGATAGTGGGCTATAAGTACTTACTGTACAGTGGCTTTTCAAGATGCTTTGTGACAGTTCTTTTTCATGTTGGGCTTTAAACTGTAAGGAAAGAAGCTGGTCCTTTTATACCTGGACAGAAAACAAGACCTAAGACACATTGCTTGCACTGGAGAGCAGGACCATGTCCAGACTTACTGTGAGAAGCAGAAAAGGATAGAATCATAGAATATGCTGGGTTGGAAGGAATCCATCAGGATCATCCAGTCCAACTCTTATCTCTGCTTGACTTCTTAAGGGCCCTGTCTTGCAGAAACACAGCATAGCTTGTTACTCTCTCCATGTCCACCATTCCAGACATGGAATGTGCTAGCTGATAGGCTCTTTGTTTCTTTGTTCATATTGAACATAACTGAAGATAACATTTAAAGAACAGTGGGGGCTTGCTGATAGCATTCCTCTCACATGCAGAGCCCAAGCAATTCTCAGTGAAACCAGTGAGCAATAATTGCAGCTATTGATCATCTGCCAGAGAATTGTGATGTTCCTTTACTGGTCATGGCAGATACTACAATGTTCCTTTCCCATTCCACTCCAAACCTGCTCTTAAATATCCAGATCTGATTAACAGCAGAGAGGTAATTTGCATGGGCAACTGTTGAGTTATAGAAAAAATGGTCTAATTTCCTTTATGGTAAAATAAGGGATCAACTGGAGATTAAGAGCCATTGATTTCATATGAGAAAAGAAATGGATTAGCAAAGACCTTTTTTATGCCTGTTTGAGTCCTTGTTGGTCTGTGGGTTCCTCGGACCTCTAGTTAGCAGGCTCATCCTTCCGAGAAATACCTCAAACTCTACCCCTACTGTTAATTTGATGGGAATTAATAGCAAGGGGGAGGTGAGGTCGGGAGATGTCCTTCAACTCAGATTTTTGACTTAATCCAAAAACATCACGTAGGGGTTCAAGAAACAGTTAAAACCTTTTGTTAAGAGATGATTTTTTTTTCCTTGTTGGTCTTGGTGGCTTGATCTGTTAATTAAATAGTTCATACAGATCTTTTCCATCTCCTATAACAGAACCTGAATTTGAAGCAGCTATTTTACAGCTGTCTAGTGTTCACAGGAAAGCCTCGCTACCGTCTGAAGCCATTCAAAAGTGCATTGAAAAGAATTTATGATCTTGGTTCCTTTGCAGCTGGAGTGGCTTTTAATATTGCAAAACATGCTGATTTATAATCTTAACTGGTAGCTGCAGAGAGAAGGCCATTTATTGCATGGACATGGAGAATGAACTATTGTATTCCCAGCAGACACTACCTCAGGCTCCTCAGGCTGCAACATGACTGTAGTGCAGTCTGCCTCCTGTCATCCATCCCTGTCCCAGTCCACTGATGATTTACACTGAGGGATGTTAGAGCATGTTGTACCTTCCACAGTCCACTGGATTTTTTTTCCATTGAAGTCAGAATGCAAAGGCTTGTCAGAGTACTTGGGTCTCATCCTCTGTTAGAGTGATACGCCGATACTTTCACATTGGGATGTTGGTCTTTACCCCAGTGATACAACAGCAGAAGAACTTACATTCTGACTGCTCATAGTCAGAATTTCTCAAGAAAGAGAAATCTAGTTAGGAAAACATGTGAGCAATTACCTCATCAAACTGGTAAGCTTGGCTGCTGAGCTGATGCAGTGGACAGCCTCTGGTAAGAAGTGTCTTAAGCTTTTTATGATTCAACCAAATTGCAGGACTCCATTGCCCCTTTCAAAATAAAACCAAAAAACTCGCAACCCCAGGATCGTATATTAGTACTTGGCACGGGCAAATTTCAACTAGCAAGAAAAGAAATCATCTTTGTATACTTTTATTTGTTTGTTTTGATTTCAACTCTCTTCTCCTCCCCAGAAAGAATAAAGACAAAAGAGAAGTTATTAATGTTTCTGGCTTCAGGGGTGGTGCTGACATGGGAACCCTCAAACAATATGCAGATATTTCTTTGTTATGGGGCTTTTCTAAGCATCTTGTCTGCAGTTCATTGCCAGACAATCTTGGTCTCCCGCTGAGGTGGTTTGTTTAAGGTGTTTATTTTCAAGCTCTTTAATTCATGCCACCTTCCCCACAGTTTTCTGTCACAGTAGATGTTTGTCTTCATTTTGACTAGGCTATTAGGTAGTCCACTGACTGCAGTGGAAAACTTTAGAGCTAGAATAAATTATGGAGGGGTTACAAGGCATTTCTCTGCTTCTCTCTGCAAATCAACGCCACTCTGTAGAGCAAGGGGTGAGCACGCTGACACTGCATTAAGGAATGAATATTAGAACTTGCTAAAATCCAAACTGAATAGAGAGGGAGATAATTCACATAGCCTTAGTAGATGGATTGAGAGACAGGAGTAGGGAAGAGAAAAGTCTTATTTGAAAGGACAGCGGAGCATTATTGCTGGTGGTCTTAATTTCTCTTGTAATCCAACTACTATACTTGCACACCATGTTAGTCCGGAATATAAAAAGAGCTCAAAGCAATTTTAGTTAAATATTGTGAATTAATCCTGGCAGGAATGCAGTTATATTGTTCTGATGCTAGTATGCAGGTGTCTGTTGAACCTGGAGAAGTATTTTGTTGCCACTTGGGTTCTTTTATTGGTTTGTTTAGAAACAAGAAACCAAAGAAGCTCTTCCTCTGAACAAATACCCTTTAGCAGGCCATACCTTTTAAAATAAGCCCTTGATGGAAATGTTTTAAAGAGTTTTGTTAAACTTCTAAAACAGTTTCTTGAAAAGAGAGAAACAGACTAAAAATAGGAATCACTTGCTGTTGCAGGTAGTAACATACTTGGAAAGGTGATGTTTTGCTGATGTTATGTGCAGTTTCACTTGTAAGGTCATTATTGAAATATGGGGGTTTTTTAGAGTTGGAAGTGTCTTTTCTATAGACTGATAGTCTTTTGAGGCCAAATTATTTAATGTTCTTTAGAGAATTTTACAAAATTACGCTTACGAATAACTCCAAAAAGTAAGTAACAGCATAGATGAATAAATATTGAGAGAAATTAATCAGAATTTAAATTGACCCTAAATTCAGCATCAGAACCTTTATCTACTGTCTCCCTCTTATCATATCCCTTAAATAATTTCGGTAAATATATTTTGTGCTTTTTTTTCATACTTGGGTGTTGACCAGAGGAGAAACAGTACAGAATAAAAATCATATTAAGATTTATTGCTGTAATAATTGGTAATGCTATCAAGTCTAATTGTTAATTAATTGCTGTTTATTAGTAATAGTAGTACAATTTAGGAGGTACTATACCATCCTTTTTGGAAGTAATTTTCTTTGTCAGCTACTAACTGTAAAATTAGCAGCTAGAGTGTTTACAAGAATCCTTATTTGAGTTACCCTGAAAGGTGTGCATATATGTGGTAAATATTTTAGTATCGTGATCTCAGAAGGCCTTGCTTGAATGTCCTCCTTTCCTCCCTACCTGTTTCTAAGTTCTTTCTGTTTGTAATTACATAAGAATAGCAAAATAACTGGTGTTCTGGAAATCCTGAATAATCCATTTTTCAAATGACTAAATACAGTAAACTTAACACTGTTTTGAACAGGGCTGTAATACCGTTCAAATTTACCCTGAGCTAGGAGTGAATTACATCAGAAATAAACAACATTTCAAACTCACATGCAAAAATGAGTGAACAGATTTTTCTTTTGTACATAATTGAATGCAAGGAGAAATTTTACTGCTTGTAGGAAATTTTCTCTTTCAGATCTTTTTTCTTACCTTTACTTAATTAAAACTGATTTCTGACATACCAGTACATTTATTAGATGGCTTGATCCCCTTAGACATTCCTGAGCAGAAAATGATCTTTCTCTGGTGAGAAGCCTGCCTGAGCTTGACTTGTGTGAACCTGGAGCATCACTTTCACCTGCAAAAAGTGCAGTGCCCTTCTGTTGCTTTCTATTAAAGCAATCACTAAGGAGATACAGACACTTCAGGCTTACATGAATGTCAGGCAAGACTGTCGAAGCCAAAGAATGGCATGTAATTTTTTGTGAGCTTTTATGGTGAAGAGTCTTCCTGTTGTCGTAATTGTAAAAATCTTTTTTTATTACGGTCAGCTAACTTTGTATTCGTTGATGTCACTATTTGATTAATAATTCTATATTCAAATTCTATGTGAGGGCAAAGATTGTATGAGTATTTTGAAGGAATTGGTAACTTCCTGTATTTCTTATGTGTTCACACCAGGCAATTTTTTTTTCTTTGGTTTAGGTCTTTTACGGGGAAGGGCATGGGGGGGTTGGTTGGGTTGGTTGGTTGGTTTGGTTGGGATTTTTTTGCTTGTTATGGGGGGATTGTGGTGGTTTGTTTTGTTTGTTTTGTTGGCTGCTGCATGGTTTTGATGGGAATAATAAAGTAAAACTAAAATGTATAAGACCATACCACGGTCTTAGAACATCTTCGATTATTAGGCTTATCTATTTCCTTAAATCTCTGCTTAATGTCAATATTTTTAAGCTTGTATACATTTATTTTCTGTTTTAAACTGACTCTTCACCTTATGGTTTTGTTCTCCTTCTGCAAGCCTCAGTTTATGAGTGGTTTTATGAGAGTAAAACCTCGTCTTTTTTGGGAGGCTGTGTGGGTTCAGACCGTTGAGGTGAGAGAGCAATGGCAGGATCCAGTTCCAGTGGAGCTCTGAGGCATCACCCATTCCCTGCTCTGCAAAATCCTGTCCTTTCTAAGAGCTGAACTGAGATAGCCAGATGTCATTCAATGGAGGGCACCAAACCCCTGGCTACACTTGGCTTCCCAGTGGCTGGGGGTGCTGGAACCAATTCACTAATTTCAGTGTGTGAAATAACCTATTTCACCTTCTTAGTTCTTAAGATAGTTTGAAATTCTCTTTCAAAAACAGCTATCAAAGGTACAAAACTGCAGAGAAGATACTTTCTGTCATGGGGAATGCTGTGCAAGTTTTTTTGGGGAAAAAAAAAACAAACCAACAAACTTCCAAGTTTTCAGTTTTAATACTTAAGGGCAAACAAAATGCTCTTGTTGCTCAAGGTTGATGGTTAACAGCACTTAAAAAATTTCTCATATGCTAGTTCCTGTTATCCCAATAACTGAGTCTTAGACTTCCAAAAGGTGCTGTTTGGGGATAACTATTTTATTTAAGTTTATTGACGGTTTGTTTCCAGAAAAATAGATTTTTCATCTCAGAGTATTAGGTTCACATTTGTATGCTATTTTCAGTGATGATACCTTCCTCTTAAAGAGAGAGCTACCCCCGCACCACATCCTCACTCTCATTGGGAAAGGTGATATGTGTTTTTCTGAGTTTCTTGTCCCCTGCAAGAAGTGGGCTTGTTGCTGGATGTTTCATGTGTAGCTCTGGTGAGGAATCTGGAGTTGTTCACGGCCTTGGATGAGACATGTTGGTGATGAAACTATTCCCAGTGAAATAAAATAATAAAATGGTGTAAGACACGGTATGTACCAATGAATTTTGGGAAAAGACATTTCAGGAAAGAAAGGTTAGCTGAGCACCTGGTGTTCAAACACACCAGGTTCCTGTCTGTGCTCCACCTTGCATGGTTGCTGTACCTTCTGGAGCTTCTTTTGAGTAACACTATGCTCTTTTCTTCTTCCTTACAAGAAATAGCTTAGCTTTGTGCACTCCCTCTTCCTATCAGCATGACGTGAAGATTAGGAATCGTGTCTCTTTCAAGACTGCAGAGTAGTAGCACAGAAGATAAGCTGCTTACAATAATTTTAGTGACTCACAGGAAAAATATGTTTTGTTTCCTTCTCATGCAATCCTCCCTTAAAATAAACCAAAAAATGCCTCAACCTGTGTTTGCAGAGGAGCAAAGACAGAGTATAAAACTGAGAGTAACAAACTTTCCTTTCTCATTCCTGGTAAAGATGAAGAGGTTGAACTGGTAAAATACTGGCTGTGCTGCTTGTAGCTGTTCGTATTAGCGTTTCCAACCAAAATTGGAGGTGGCCTGTTTCCAGTGACACTTGGAAATTTAGTGCTGTGTTGATAGTCTGAAATGGAGATCCTCTGACATTGCAAATGAAATATGTCCCACTGTTCAGTTGTGGTTTAGCTGGTCATGGAGTTGGGATATAATCATATTATTTTAACTCCTGGAGATCATTACTACTTTGGGAAATAAAACCCTCAAGCATCAGAACTGTCAAGATATATGTATTTTGAAGTTTATATAAAGTAATACTAGGTTTTAGTTATTTTTGAATGTTTAGCCAGGTTTTCATTATTAAAACTAGATGAGAACAAGGGTTTGAGTATTTGAGTAATATTAATATGAAGGCCAAACACAAACCCATAAATTTAAAATTTTTTTAGTGGGAAAACTAGCTGTTTTGAAATAACTGCTTTCTTTATGCTAAACTGTTTATCCTAAAATATGGTCTTAAGCATGTACTCACCTCACATTGGAAAAACAGATCCTTGTGATTTATGTAAAGATTGTTCTTCCACTACTAGTTACCAAGTTTTGCCCAAAAAAGTCTTCCCAGTGGATTTGCCCAAATGAGTCCTGGGTTCTCACAGAAACCCACAGAATCCAACCCTCAATCAATCAATTATCAACTCTAAAAATTTATTTCCGTATAATTTTTGGCAAAATGCTAAGAGCAGGATGAATGCTTCTCATTCTTCTTTTTTATTTGTGACTTCCAGATGTACTGGGTAATGATGTGTATGACCTTAGAGAGGGGAGAAATGTGTGAACGCTGGAAATGGAGCAGTTTGACTGAATATCTAGAAATCCTGCAGGAAGGGCTGGGTCCACGCGTTTTCCTCCACTCTCTCCAGTCTGGCAGCATAGGGAATGTCAAACTCTTTCCCCCACCACAGGAAGCCCAGCATCAGGTCACCTCCAGGGAGTCACAGCCATGCAGGCAGAGGGGTTTTGCTGGCATCTGGAGTCATCTGAGGAGGCTACACTGGCCAGAGGAGTCCTTTCCATGTGCTCCTGCTGTGTCCTGGTTGGGAGGCTCTCCCCATGTAGCCGTGCTGTTCCCTGTGGTGCAGAGAGCACCAAGTGTGGTCGGGGCCATCCAAAGTGATTAAAGAGACCATTGTGCTGCCGTGGGCTTTTGGGGGCAGTGCTGCAGGTCATGGAAGTGGTTTGATCATTCTTTCAGTACAGAATAGTGTCCTTAGATCATGAATTAAGTTTTCCTTTAATTGATTTTGGGGACCTTTTCTCATATGGGTGAATGCCTTTCCGCAGTACATGAGTTTTTAAATCTCAGCCAAAAAGAGACATCATAGTGTGGTGAGGAATAAAAATGCTCATTTAATTACTGTAATGGGATAATTTTAGAGATTACTAATGATATATGTTATGTCCTGTGTGCTTGACTGTTAAGTGCAAATGGACCTTTTATTTACTCTCCAGTGGCATATCATGAGGTCATTTGACTTGAATTAAATGTTGTTAAGTTCTGTGAAAATGGCATTCTAATTTTTCTCTATGTCAAGCTTCATTAAGTGTATTTGTACTTAGAAATTGCAAGCAAGATGTTAACATTTCAAATGCTTAAAAACTGAATATTTAAAAAGTAAAATTAAATAGCAGCAGTCTTGGAGGTTTTTTCCTTCTCTAAGGGACCTTTCCAACACTACTTATTTCCTGTTGATTTGATTCATGAATATTTTGCCTATCAAATAAATGCATTAATGATTTCATTTCGTTGCAGCAATAATTGTGTATTTCAAATAAAAACAAATTAGCATAGTAAGTGGAAAAGCATCATGGCACATGAAGTGTATTTGCAGTTCATTACATCCAAAAAATCACAAAGGCATCTTTTTGGCATTTGTTGCTTTTCAGCCAGTTACCAGCAATTATGTTCTGTTTGAATAGAAATTAAGTCGCTGATTTACAGCATTACTCTTTCTATGCTGAGGCACAAGCTACTGAGATTGAGGTTGTCTTCAATCATGGTGCACAGTAATACTTTCTTAAAGAGTTAGGGTTATAACCTCCTACACAGCTCTCTGTCTTCTTGTTGCTGCTGGAGATTTGTTTGGGTTTTCAGAGGAGAAGGTCATGACTTAAATATGGATTGGTTGGGTGCCATTGTTTCTGCCAGAGGCAACTACAGATTGTGGGTGCCTGCCTGTTCAGGTGTGCCAGAGGTCTGAGAGGGCCCTCATGGACTGGGCTGTATCTCCAGTCAGCACCACTCCAAAAGGCACCAGGAAAGCCCACAGCTAGAATGTTTTATACTACTCAGCCTCAGTTAATGAAAATTATTTTAGGGACAGAGAATTGGAAAGTTCTCCTAATTTCTGGTAAGGGAAAACTCTTCTTAAGATAGTAGATTATCTGTAATAAGGATTTCAAAAGTAGCAAAGTAATACATGTTCAAATAAACAGATAAAAGCGTGACTAAGTTGATCAAGTGTTTGGTTTGAGAACTTCAGTTCTTATTTGTGTATTATTTGTATATAATATATGGTCCTGGAAAGTTATGCACACTCTCATTTTTCACTTTAATTGCCTGTTTCAGGACAGCCTGACAGATCCAAAGGTTGCTTTCAGCAACTGAGGAGCACTGTGGTCACTTACTATTGTTCAACAATTAACTTAATTGCAGAAATTAGAACATTTTAAAAAGATTCAAGATCCTTGACTGGACTCCACACATTTTTTCTCTTTTCTATTGTCCATATCTGAAATAACCTTTTCTTGCATGTGGTTATATCACTTTTTTTTCTTTTTTTTTCTTTTTTTTCTTTTTTTTTAATGAAAGATGTTTTTCAGGTTTGCAAGACCTTCTGTTTGTTTACTTGGCTATTTGGTTTTTAAATTAAAAATGGAAAATGTCAAGTGATCATCTCAGTTGTGTTGCTGAAATACTTCTAGTAACTGTGCATTAAATTAATGCATATGAAGCTGTAATCAGAACCCTGTTTGTCTGGACAAGATAAGGGGTGGCCATTATTTTTAAAAGTTCACAGTCTGAATTACGTAGTGGCAGCTTGGAAGGATGAAACAGGATTGCTCCAAAGTAGTGTTGTATAAAAAGTTCTATTCTGCTATAAGATCAAAGCACAGACTTGTTTCTGTGTAGGTCATCTGACATATCATGCATTATTTTATCACCCACCAAGATACCATTTTCTCATATGACAAAACCCTTGGTTCTTGTGTCTTGCAGGAGTTGTGTTACAAAATGGAATTTCATTTGTGTTAGTCTGAGTTAATGAATGGATGCTATTGGTTGTGGTGTTCTCAAAGATTTTTGTGCTTTAGTTTTCAATGATTTTTCTGCTTTTGAACTTCTCTGACCCTTTTTTATGCTCCCTCTTGCAGTGATGTGCTCTGGTTGCATCCTAGAGGTTCTGCATTCATTACGACTCAGTGAAGCTCAAATGCTGGGAGTGCTGTCCCTGGGATCATGGTGTCTTTCCAATGAAGAGGCAGTTTTACAAATTTCTATTTTCCTTGGGAACTCCACAAGGACTGCTTCACTTCCTTGGGAGGTGCACCAACAAGAAGGGGGCCAGTGTGTGCTAATCCAGGGTGTTAAGTCAGCAGCTGCTGCTTTGCCTTCCAGCTGCCTGTGTGTGCATTCCCAATTTATACTTGTTGGGTTTTTTTACTGAGGCAGCCTCCATTTAAATAAACCTTCTGTTTGACATTTCCTTTTGCTAACCACATGCTATGCATGTCTACATGCATAATAAGTAATTTGCAGTTATTAAGATTAATGATAACCCTTTGGTGCTTGAAGGCTTTAGGAGAAGTCTACAGTAGTTCAACTTTTGGGCTGTGATTTCTGATGCTTTACCTTGTCTTTGGACTGCATTATCCTCCTGCTGTAATGCAGCAATTGCAATTTCTCAGTTGCTGTGTGGGAAATCCACAAGCCTGCTTTGAGCAGCAGCAGAGTGCCAGCCCAACAGAGCTGTACCCCAGCAGACCAAAAATCCTGCATTTTCATCCTTCTTGTAATACTTAAGTAACCTGTGTTTTTAAGGGTTTCTTTTTTTCATGGCCTCATGTGCTTAAGTACAATTTGATGGGAGAAATAAACTGTTTGCAGAGAACTGAGAAATTTTTCCTATACTGGGATAGACCAAGCAGGCAGAATTTTGTCCTGAAACATATTCTGAAGCCTCTAGTGTTCACCAAAACTGTGAAAGTTGACATAACTACAGTGTTTTCGTGTTTGTACTTGCCTGAATGTAGCTTTCTTAGTCATCTTTTTAGAGAGCTAAGTCATCTATAAGAGATTATTGTAGGAATATGAAAGTTTGAAATCTGGTCTGTTTCACACATTTTGATAAGTCAACTTCTTTGGCATTTAACACCTTGATCTTGGAAAGAACCTAAATTTGTGCTTCAATAGTAAAGGTGTTCTTGAATTCTAGATTTAAAACTCTTGCAGAATCATATTTATCCTCCAGTGTTCTGTCTTTGAAGGGAAGAGTATAATCTCCTTTTTGAAGATGAGGACTTTTTTTTCCTATTAAAGATATAATTAAGGGACAGTGTTAATTGTCTGTGATTTTTTTTTTCTTTTTATTTATAAGAATACACAAATAACACTGCATTTGTAATTGATACTGTGATACATAATGGTTTCCTTGTAATGGAGGGTTTAGATGGGGAGCAATTTCCAGTAATATTGAATTTATCTATTTCTGGCTTTTTAAGCTACATCCACATAGGAACAATTGCAGACTTTTGAGGAAGCCAACAGAAATATTTGCCTTGGCATTATTAGTGAAGCGAGCTAGTTTCAAGGGAAGTGTAGGTTTTAATTAACTGGCTGAGCTGACTTGTATCAGCCAGTTTCAAGGCCAAGTGAAATACAAGACAGGCACTCTGTGAACCTGCTAGTGGGCGAGCTGGATATATGTATGGATGTTTTGGCAAAGTCACGTTTGAGTGTGGGGAACCTCTGTGTTGGCAATTTACCCCAGTGTGATCTTGCACAAAAAAAGGTGAGATTATCATTAACATCTCCAAGTGACTTGGGAGAGACTTGTAAGTCCTTGGTCCTTGCAAATACATGCTTTTTATAAATCCTTTTAAAATCCTTTGCAGGGCCATTATTTTCATTACATTAAAGACATTCTGTTACTCTTTTAGAGATTAAACTGAAGTGGAAATAAAACCAACCCTTGGGTTGGCAAGGGAGCTTTGCCTTTTTGCTTTTGTTGTAACTGGTATAAAATTGATATGACTTACATGCAGAAGACATATTTTTCAAACCTAAGTCTTTTTAAGATATAGGCACCTCTAAACCCTTCCCTACAAAAAGTAATATCTGCAGCATCAGTGAATTGTCTTGTACTTCTCGTCGGAGGCTCACTGGAGCTCGCTGAGAGACTTTCTTTGTTTGTTGGGCTGAAATTTGTTCCCTAATAATCACCCCCACACTCAATTAGCATAGTACTCACTATGACAAAGATGAATAAAGGGATAATTATCAGCCATAAAGAAGCTACTCAGGTTGTTGGTCTGTGAAATCTCTTGTAGGATTGCATCTACCAAAAATGTTTGACAATCTAGTTAATGCATTTGTAAGTGAGTAGGGATTCATGTCTCCTTCTTTAGTCACCTGGGCTTCTGTCAATCTTAACCTCAACCTCTGCTTTTGTTAAATGGTGGCAAGGTGGGGTAAAAACAGGACTGCCCAGTTTGTGTTCAAGATGTTGAAGAGCAGTATAATTTTTACCACCTTCAGGTCATTATTTTTCTTCTGAGACTATCTTTACCACTTCGCTAGTGGTAGTAATCTTTCCTGGTCCCCGTAAGAAGAAAGCTTGTGGTTATAAAATAATGCCACTGGAATTTGTTAGCATTTTGTAAGGTGAAAAGTGATCTTTCACAGTGATTTAAAACCAAGGCTCTTATGAAAGTGAAATCGCTTATCCCTACTTTCTTGTATCTTGTAGAGTAAAAACTTATTGCTGCATTATGTACAATGAAGATGTGGCATGTATTTTTGTGCAGAAATATTAATGTAGAACCAAGTTATATAATTGAAGACTGTGCTTGTACAGGATGTGAATGCCTTTGTTTATTATTTGCTCTCTTTAAAATACTTTGCCAGGTTAGGATTTTGCAGTGCTTTCAGGCTGCAAATTCTTTCCGTGTAGAGAGGTGATTTAGTAATCGTAGCATGCTTCAGTAGTCAGTGATTTATTTTGTTAGAACATACTCCACAGAAAATGCCTGGCTTTATGTGAACAGTTCAGAGATGGCTCAGTGCAATTTATGGTCTCTCAGCCTTAATTTTACATTCATACTAGTTGTCTAGTTGCCTAGTATGAAACAGGTTGTGGATGTGAGAAATTGGAGGGGTCTAATCCTGCAGATGACTGAGGGGTTCTGTCTCTCTTATGGATGCTAGCATCCACACTTCAGTCTTTTAAATAGTGAGGTGATGGGATGCAAAACAAAATTCTAGTGTAGTTCATATAAGATAAAATTTTTATTTTATTAACATTTCATTAAAAGAAAAAATCTAGCATCATAGTAAATGAGGAGGACATAGCTAAAAAAACCACTCATAGCATTACAGAAATTCTTCCCACCGTGGAATGAAATCAGTGGCACATAATGTTTATAAGAAGAGACATAATGAAGGCGGGTAATGTACAACAAATGGCAATTTGTTCTACTGGATTTAAAGTGTTACTGCAAAACCAATGAAGTATTGAGTCTTGGATGGGCCCTTGTTAATTCAAGAAGTGAGGGTAACTAGTTATAGTAATATTAATCAACTGGTCCCCTCAAGTTCTGAAGCTGTTTCTCTGTGTGTGCTGGATATTTTTCTTACAAGAAAGGGAACTCAGATCAGCCCGAAGTTATATTGCTTAAATATTTTCAAGAAGAAATTTGTCATCTCTGAGTGTTTAATCCATTATAGGTGTCTGTTTTGAAACTATTTAGGCTACTTTTGGCTGACTTTGGCCAGTCTAAGTGAGTTTGAAGAAACATTGACTAAACATGTAATATTACACAGGGTCATTTTTGTGAGACTGACAACAGATTTTTGTCTCCCCTGCTCCTCATTCCCGAGTCAGATTAAGTGAGAGCGTTGGCTGATGCTTTACATCCTGGTCAGTGGGGCAGCACGTGTTCAAAGACATGCAACATTGCTAGTGCCTGCATGAATGGGCTTAGGCATGAGAAAAGCAGAATGCTGGAAGTCCGGGCTTGAAGGTTCAGCATCAGGGAATACTACTGCTTAATCTCACTGTAGCTGTACGTGCTAGTCCTTAAAAAAGAAAGAAAATAAGTGCTAATTACTGGAGTTTTTAGTATCAAGTCTGAGATGGTTGTGATCTTTTTGTAGTTGTTAACAATGTATATTCATTCTGCTCAAAAAAGTGCTAATTAACATCAGGAAGGTAAGCAGAGACTGCCTAAATTGGAAGTAAAATACAATAGAGGAGGTGGAGGGATCCGGCAGGGGAAGAAGGGAAGAGGGCAGTCCAGGGAATGAATTGCATCTATGTGTGGTGGTACAAGAGTGAACAGGTGGTTATAGACATGGCCATGAAAGTTTTGTCTTGTTCTTATGTTGGGACGTTTTGAGAGGGGAGCATAACTGTGAAAGCAGTAGAGAGTGATGGAAGGCAGGATATAGAGGAAGAATTGGAGTTAGGAAGGGGCAGGAGAGAGGAAGGGCACTGTCTGAAGCTGGGCAGAGGAAGAGGGAATGGAGGCAGAAAGGAATGGACTGGTGACATTTTTAGATGGTGAGAAAAAAGCTGGCAGTGGTGGGCCAAATGTGCACATGCCTGGAAAGCACAGCCATGCAGGTTTTAGGTGGATGCAGAGGGGCTGCCAGTGTGGTCTTCATGCCCCTGAACAAGGGAAGGACTGTGCCAGGGCTCCATGGCTGCTGCCACCTGTGGCGCAGCTGGTCTGGTTCTCCCCTTTTGTGCTCTTCTCTGAGGGCCTTGCCAGGCCCCAGAACAAGTTTCTGTGGTTTGTTTTAAAATATATTATAGCTGAGGAAGAGAAATAATACCCAGCAGTATTACGTGTAGTTCCTGCTGTAGTGCAGGAGTGAATGCAGCATTCTCATGATTGGCAACCCAGCACTTGGTTGCAAGAGGAATAAAAATGTGTCAAACATTCTATGTGCTAAATTCATGCAGGAATTTTTTTTACAATGGCTTGGATTATTTTGTGGAATTGGTATATACCGCATATTTGACTTTAAAAACATGTGAAGTCTGATACGTGGAGGGGGAAGGGATAGATAGAATCTGCATTGTGTTCCTCGTCTGTCAGGGAGCACCTACTGAGAGACAGGAGTCTGCTTTCTCCAGGTGCCAGCAAGCAAATGGCTCTCTGCTTTGATAACACACTCCTACAAAAGTTATGGGGCTTTTGGGTTTTGTCTTTGTATTTTCATCTTGAGCTAGTGTTACGGGGAGCTGCTGGCAAGCTGCAGGAGGGGTGGTGGACTCTCCATTAGAGCCTTTCCTTGTCCTCTCCCACAGATAATGTGCAGCACTCTGATGTAAACCAGCCCCAATTTTGTCTCCTTCAGTCACAGAAACTGTTGTTTATAGGTGGAGGTTAATCCCATTTAAGAACTGGATTAGCAAAGACATAATAATTTAACCACAGATGCCTGAACTTGGGTTGCAGCAGTTCTCAGGTAATCCTGGCTGGGATTAATGCCCTGCAGACATTCTGCATCGAGACAGTTTCATGGCAGGCCATGCACCACCGAGGTGTAAATCTAAGAGAGCTCACCATGACAGTAGTTGTATGCTTGGCCTACTAAATGGTGGTGGGTTTTATAGAAACAAAGCAAGTAAGAGATCTTTGTATGTTGTGTGAACCTGGCTTCCTCAGAGAAGTGAATTAGACAGCATGGGAGATCACTGATGCTTTTCTGTCTTTGGTTAGCTTCATATAGAGTGTGATGTGCTGGCAATTACTGCAGAATTTCCTCAGGCACCAGCAAGATCTGTTCCTCTTAAGAGCAACAGGCTTGGGTTTGCTGATTGGGTTGGGACTTGTACTTTTATCCCTTTTCACCGAACTTTCTTAAGAGTTATTTGTCTCTTCAGTGATATATTGATAAAGGCATGTTAGCAAATCCTGCAGCCTGAACTGTGCAGGAGCAAGTGTAAGGAGAAAGATTAGGATCAGTCTGAGCTTTGAGAGGAAGACAGGGGATTCCCTTCTCCTTGAATAAGGACATTATCTGCTTCAGCAGTGTGGTGACAAACGCAGCAACCCTCAAGCACCATCCCCATTCAGTTCAGTTAAAAATCTTCCATAAGGCATGGCAGCAGACACAGTTTTGTATTGTATCATGTTTTAAACCCCACAAAAAAGCACCAAAAGCGACTGATCAAGTCAAACTAATGTACGTATCAAGATAATGAGCTTTTAAACATTAACAATGCTTAAAAGCTGTAGGATGAAGCAAGAACAATCCAAAATATGAGACTTGATTGAAGTGCCCCACTCCCTCTCCCCCTTCACCAAACACAAAGTAGATGGTTCTCAGAAATAAAAGCAGCAGTGAATAGCAGCAGTGCTGTGGGGAGCCATTTGGTAAAGGCAGCTTTTATTCTTGATAGTTAAAATGCAGAAGTTAAGTTACACACAGAATTGCTTTTCAAGTAATGCATAAAACGTTGTTAATGACTGTGTAGTAATCTGCACAGATAAGATGCACACTTTCCATTGGGAACTTTTGAAGGCTGTTTATGCCCAGCTCCTAAAGGTGCCTATCAACTATGCAGGGCAAAGTTGCATTTGAAACTTCAATATAACCCTGAGTTCTGGTATAAGAAAACTTTAAATTATGGACGTACTCTGTTGGCTTTGGTTTCAGAAATTCAAACCAAAACTCCTTTGTTAGATAAAAGCACTGCTTAACTGCAAAGGACAATGGAAACAGTGATTAAAAACATAATTTTTCATTTGACTGAAAAAGTTAACACTCGAGGGAATTTGGATGTGTTTGCTTCAGGGCTTTTGGTGGGCAGTGCTCTGCTTGGCAAGCATCTTGCTTCAAGAGCATTTTTCTCTGACTTTTCTGATTCAGAGCTTCAGAAAATAAGCTGTAGAGAAGGGATAGAATATAACTCAGAGATGCAAAAGAAAAGTCTGAAGGCCCAACAGAAGGGATCGAATCGCTCTTGGAACATCCTAAAATGTTAAAATAGCTACATTAAAAAATAAGCAAGCTTGAGCCATTTAACACTGTAAATCATGGAAAGCGGTGAAAACTAATATTTATGAGGGGGATTGTGAAAGCTTGTGTGACAGTTGGAAATTACATCACTGTTGATGTTTCAAATTCTTGCGTAAAGTAATGCAATACTGTGTTTATGAATGAATGAGCGAGTGATTGAGCTGTGCTAAGTGTACTCTATGGATAAGCTGGGTTGAGCTATTTTGTATCTCTTGTGTCCACTTAGGTTATTTTGCAGCTTTCAGTCTCCTAATTTCAGTGTAAATACAGAAAGCTCAAATCTGTGTATGTATTTTTTAATTTCAGATACAGACCCACGTGTATTAGAGAAACAAGAACTTCAGCAGCCAACCTACGTTGCTCTAAGTTACATTAACAGGTAAGTGTGGATATTTTTCAGGTGTAACTGATCTTGGTTTGCACAATTCTACCAAAATGGCATGCTTATGGATGCACTCTGTTTTGCATCATGAGATATGACACTATCATAACACCTGTTTTGGAAAAACAGTTGAATTAAAATTTAATTACATTTTTAATCACTTTTGCATAGGGCACAAGCAGACCTTCAGCTGCACTGCTCAACTACATAGAAATGAAGTTGTAGCTTTTTATGTTTTAGCTAAATCTCATGCCAAACAAAATATTTTTTCTTGGCTTAGTTTTCTATTTTATTGTACTTCACACAAGTGAGTGGAGAAAGAGTTCACTTTTGATAGGAAAAAAGTTCTATCTGATAGATATTGAATAGTTCCATATATAAGTGGATTTTTTACAGAACTTCATAAGTTATATATAGAAACTTTTTATATATAGAAACTTTCTGTCATTGAAAGAGCTTCAAACAATATTTATCTTTAAAAATCTTGCTTACCAGCCCTGTATAACCTAAAATTTGAAAGCAATTGAGAAATGAAACCATTTTTAATTTTGTAAGTAATAGAGCCTCAGCTTTTCAGTTATTGACTGATGGTGATAGTGAAATCTCCGGGCTACTCTAGCATGGATTATTGCTTTTTATACATAGAAGACCAGTTTGCTTTTTTATTTTTGCTGTCTAGTGGGTGAGATACAAACTCATAGCCCTCTATGCATGGAAGATTACCCAAGATTTAGTTCAATATAGACTGAGTTGATTCAAACTCTAATGAGTCACACAAAATTTTTCTTTTTAATTCTACTTCATTTTAAAAATGGGGAAAAGCGAAACAAAAGCAAAACCCAACAAACTTTTAAAAACACAGAACCCACTGTTTGATTTTCTGTAATGTGCTGTAGCAAAAAAGTGTCAGTGGGTGTGTGGAGGAAGAATACTCCGAGGTGTGGAAGTAAGAAGTGGTGTTCACTTGGTGAAATGACTACATTTTCTCCACTACATGAGACTATGATGATTAAGAATAGCCACTATTGACGTGGTTTCCTACTTGGCAAGTAACTCTTGTTCTTCCTGGAGACAGTGTGACTCTTAAAGCATATTTTGAAATTGACCCTTTTTAACACTTCGTTCTACTGATCTCGTTTAATGTATAAAACTTCTTTTTTCCAATATGTAGGTTTGGTATGCTGTTGTGCATGTTGGTATGTTTCCCTCTTTCCATGGTATGCTTGGGTGTTTTCTCTTCTTGCTTCTGTGATTATTTTACCTAATGTGAGAGAGGGGAAAGGTTTTGGGTTTTTTTAAATTAGGGAAAAGCTGTTTTAAAACCACATGTTTGACCATGGGACTTGTTTAAAGACAGTGGGACTTGATCATCAGTTTGGAATCAGACTACTTTTAAAGTAGTTTGAAAGTGATACCTCATCTAGATTTCATTATTTTGGTACCTTTTAAACAGAGTTCTGTGTAACTGAGACCGTTTTAGTTGCTACATATCTTGTCCAAACTTTCTTACTCTGTCATTTCTGAAAAATAATTCTGGAGAACTGAACTGTGCTGTTTGTATGTGAATCCGAATTGACTTGTGCTTGAACCAGCTGCTCTTTAGTTGCTCTTTTAATTGTATTTTAATTTTTTCCAAAGTGCTAGTATCTTTCATTGAACCACCTGCTCCATGCAACCCAAGCTCTTGAGGGAGCAGCAATATCCATTACAGTACAAGACATGCCTTTCTATTTCCCACTACATATGCCAGAGCTGAGTTCTGCTTTGTTGTCCCAGGCTATGAACTCAGATTTTGTAGCCTGATACATGCCATAAACATGTTGCATACTGTTAGATATCAAACACCAGATACTGCTGCACTTTTTTTAAACCCATGCTTTTATGGCTTCCAAGTGGAACTGAACTTAGCTCAGTTCCTGCTGTGAGTTACAGACCTTAAAACAATCTTCCTCTGCAAGTTTGTATATTCAATATGTTCTGTGTGGGCCATACTGTCTGGTGGAGCCTGGGAAAATAGGGACATCTGATTCTCAGGGATTGCCAAAATTGTATGATAAGCTGGACATTAAATATATGTTGTGGTAGAAAGATTAAATGCATGTGCTTTATGTGCTCTGCCCATTGCCCTGTTGTATGGCGGCTGTTATGAGCTAAAACAAAACATAAATCTGGGTAGTCTGGCCTGATAGCTGGGAGGATAAAGTATCAGTAAAACAGATAGTAGAGAGGGAAGGGTACTGGAGTCTCTGTTTATAACTTGAGACATACTCTTGTTTCCACTTCCCTTCTATCCCTGGTTATTTTCTCAGGCGTATTATTATGGCAATACTGTTTGAGCTCTGAAGTTCTGAGACAGCCCTCAGATTGGGGATGTCTAAATCTGTAAGGCTCCTTCTCTTTCTTTGCTGGAGATTTACTGCCATTACAGCTTTCAATAACTACACACAGATGCTGCTTCCATAGTGTGTGATCCTCATGTAGACAGATAACATTCCTTTTAAAACTGGTGGACAAAATATAAATTATGGGTCATAATGGTTTATTACTGCTACATCAAACACTTCCATCAGACACTGACTGAATTGCCACAAATCCCTTTCTCAGACAAAGTTTAGTGTAGTCTTAGTGCAGTCCCCAGTATTGATGGCTATTCCTTGCTTTCTTCTGGTTTGGCTTCTTAGAAGTCGGAATTGGAATCAATAAAAGGCACACTACAGGCAAAGCAGATGCCGTTAATCTGTTTCCGTCCTATAAATACAGGAGAGGTTTGTCTGCAAGGAGTTCAGTGGTGCTACTACAGAATGGAATACTGGCTGTGATCTGTCAGGAGTAGTTGCAAATGAGCACTTGGGCCAACATTCTCCAGTACTTTCTAGAGGTATTTCCTTTGTAGATGGGTCAAGACACCTCTATATTTCGTATTGCATTGAAATGCAGTAGTTAACCACAGTGATTAATATTGCTTATACTGCTACTTAAATGCAGGTTCTATAGCTTTAAGTTAATAAACATGACTATGAATTTTGCTTGCTGTTTATTGGAATCTGCATCGCATTGTTTGTGCCTCTGAGTGCATTATCTGGGTCTTTAGAGGTGATGGCTCTCCAGGTTGCTGTATAACCTGGCATTGCAGCATGCAGCCAAGGCTTTGAGACTGCTGCAGTCTAATGGAGAGAGACTTGTCAGTATTCTCATATTTGAAAGTTTGTTTAATGTGGATACTGCTGGTTACCTATTAATGAGGAAACCTGATGTTGTAGGAATGTTTGGGCTTTTTAAAAAACAGCAAAACAAACATACCAATACTACTAGCACAAGTGAGAAGACAACAGAAGCATATAAATAATTCCTTTGTCTGAAAAGGTAATATTAAAAAAAATAGTTTATAATAAAAAAGTTTTATTCCCAACTTAGTGAATGAAAATTTTTTTACAATTACATTTTAATGGAAGTATTTCAACTTTGAGATTGTAAGTACCAGAAATAGGAAAAAAATCGTAAGTTATTGGAGTCAATTCCTTTCACTTTGAATATGAAGGATGGGAAGTACCATAGTAACTTGTATTATTGGAAGCATATACCATAAAAAGAACAATTAATTCTGTATTTAATACAGTTTCCATTAAATACTTTTTTTTTAGATACAGTAATTGCTTTGCTTAAAGAAGTTTCATCCTGATGGGGAAAAAAAGAAACTAGTATGCACCTACAACTGAAACTAAGCAGTCATAATTATATACTGTTTGTACTGCACATTGCATAATGACTGTATTAAGGAATTTTTTAAAATAGAGATTCCTGTAATCTTAAAATCTTTTAAAATCGACCAAAATATTTTAATTATGTTAACCCCAGGTTCTTTTTAATAGTGTTTTTCTATTCATAATTGAGGTCATAGAAGAAGGGTTATATAATATATTTTAAGCATCGATCCTGCAAGTAGTTACAGCACAATGGTGTGAACGTTTTCAGTGTTGCCTCTGGGTAGTCTGTTGAATGAGGCTGTTGAATGTCTATAAAGTTCATTCTTGTGCACAACTGGGATCACAAATGAAACCTGTAATCAAAATTGGATGGCATTTTTAGACAAAGAGCCCAAGATTCTCCTTGCACATCTCTGAACTAATCTAACATTTTCACTCCTCCCTCCAGATTTTATTTTTAACCAGCAAGATTTTGCCTCAGTGTTACCATTATAAATTCCTATAGGCTTCAGGCATCTCATCTCCCCCCACTTCCCTTTCATTTCAACTGTCATTGACTTCTCATGAAAAAATTTCCTTATTCTGCCTCCTTTCTTTATACCATGAGAAGTAAAATTAACGATTTCTATGACCATATATGTTTGTGAAAGAAATTAGTTGCACGTAAAGTTCTGGCCACTGCAAACTATCCCCGTGTCTTGTCCAGCTCACTAATTCTGGTTCTACTGCTATTACCTGTTTTTTCCCGGGGTGAAACAAACAGCCAGCACCATAGGATTTAAAGATCATTTGAAAGTTATTTTGAAAAGTGGCAAATTTTTAGGTAGTGATATGTTTAGTATGCACTGTGTTAATAATGAAATACCAAGAAGAATGTTTTTGGATTTGAGGCAATGTCCTTTGACTACATCTGTGGGGTTTTGTTGCCTGGAATCAGAAGAAAAACTTTTGCAAACAATATTGAAGTGGTAATATAAAAAGCAGTTATTTAATTAAAGCTTTCAGGTGCAAAAAATGCGCACACATGGTAGAGGATTTCTATGATTTTTATGAGATTAATTAATTAGTACATCTAGCACGTACATCCAATAAGGACCAGTTGCCCCAGTAACCCATGCTTGGGTCTGTCCCTTGGAGTTGCTCCAGGGGGTTCTTTGCTCTATATGTTATGTCTCTCAGGCACTGGTGTAAAACAAAATATCCATGTTAGAAATCCTCTTCTTGAGAATAAGACTAAATGGAATTTCAAGAATGTGTTAGAAAGAGTCAGCTATTGTTCTAAAGTGTGAGAAAGTGCTAAAAACCATACCGCTATATATTAAAAATCTACAAAGCTACAAATATGTGAAAAAGCTAAAAATCGTTAGGCATCAGTTTCTTAGCAGAGCACCCAAACCATGTGATAGTGCACTATATTGCACTTTTCCTGTGGTTCAGCCCTGAGAGATTTTCCAGGGGTAAGCTATGAGCAGTAGTTGCACAAGAAGCCAGTGAAAGACTTTAGCCTCTCGGCAGTCATACCCCATGGCTGGATGTGCCATCAAAGTACTCTATCAAACATTTTCTCAGCAGCAGTGAAAATCTTGTTGCTTCCTTTTTTCTCTAAGATCACAAGCATTTTTTGAGTAATTTGTAGCAGACAATTCAGTTTTCTCCCCTTTGATTCCCTAAGAGTGTTTTAATCCTAAAACTGTTGATTAATTTGGGGTAGGATGTAGCTTCTCTGTCTGGCATTTCTCCTCCTTGCCTGCTGATGTCTTTGTACCATTACTGTAATGGCTGTTGGGGCACAGTTTGGAACAAAAATCATAAGGCTGGAGAGAAGTATGATTGTTTCTCCTTGGTTGCCTCCATAATAAATTCTTCTGCAGCAAGCATATGCAAAGTGAAACAATTCTGAAATGGTGAGCATCTTTCTCTAAAATAACTATTCCCTGTATCATTCACCTGATAAGCAGTATATCAAGCCTCAAGTCTTTCTAATTAATTCAGGCACGATATTTCCACTTTGAAGTTCTATCATTGATGGTACGTAACAGACTGAGACATGCTACCAATAAATATATAAAACCCCTTAAAACTGATTTTTGGTCTCAAAATAGTTAATTTGATTTTTTTAATGAATAAAAAGCAAAATTTTAAAAAAGGTATAACTAAGAGCTAGCCTAACTTTTTTTGTTGTAGCATACACCATCTTAAATCTCATGTAGTGATTCAAAAACAGAAGGGTAGAGACAAAGAGGACTTTTCCATTTCAGGAATTTTGTTGTAGATGTGTTTTTCTGCATGGGAACGTATGAGCCTGTGAATTTGTTAAAGCATTGCTGTATCATCTGTTGACACTTGCTACATTTTATAGTGCCTAGTACCACAGTTCTTACTCTTTGTCTTAAAATTTAACTTTTCCTTCCTGTAACATGATACTGTCCCATTTGAATGGAGTATCCCAACTTTTTAAAAGTGCAGTGATTCCCTTGGATTGTTGGTTCTCATCACATTGAAGGTGCATGCCAGTGCTTCCAGTAGCTGCTGGATTGAATGCGTGTGACAGGATACAGAAAGAAAGGGATCAAAGTAACATGTCAATTGCCAGAAAATATTTTTCTGTATAAGCCTATTTTTAAGTTAACAGTGACCAAGTAGATCATATGGTTTTATTCATGTAGCCATATCTTTATGCTCTGCTATTTGACTTGTTCTGGAGATGGAACAAGACAAACTTCAGATGATAATTCAAACAAGATGTGCAGAAATGAATGATAGTTAGAGTAAGGGGAATGCCTTTTGGTTTGGAAGGATTTATGCAGATAGCTTTGTTTTCTCTTTCTCTCTTTACCAGTTTCAAGCTAAGCAAAGCTGAAGATTTATATGATGTACAGCTCTTCTATTTCATGTCAGCAGTAAAGATCAAAAAGTAGATTGGTACTTTAAGGAAAAGCCCCAATGCCATGCCTTGAAATAAAAATTACATGGTAAATTTATATGTAGGATCTTGAAAGAATGTGTCTTAGTCGTGGGGTTGATTTTTTTGTTTTAATTGAGAGGGAATTAGCTTTCTTATGGTAATTTTTCTGTGAAAGACTCAGGATCTTTCCTTTCCTTTTCTTTTCCACCTTATGAGTCTCAAGTGAAAGAAGCATTGCCAAGTCAGCATCATTTCTTGCAAGTGAATGTATGCACACCTCTGTGTAGTTCAATTACCAAGCACTAGAGTTGTCAATGCAAGTCCTCAAGATTTTCAGGATTCTTGTCTCCATTGGTATTGCTTCATTTTTTGTCAACGTGGCATGACAAAATTTATGAAAAAACCATCTTGTCTTCCTGGCACTGTTTTTGGTCTGGGTCAGTTCTGTTTCAATTTCCAGCCTTCTGCATAGGTCTCTTGCATTTAGGGAAGGGGAAGGAGGAATACTTTATTGTCTCTTGCTTTAAAAAGGAGGGCATTTCATTTCTATGGTGTTTAAATTTGATCCTAAGCAGTAGTAAGGTTCTCAGAACGACTGTGTTGGCTGCACAAAAAACCATATTCAGATATTTTGCTGTCAGCTATGTGGGCTAATAACGCTCTCAGTCTCTGTTTCTCTGTGTCTTACCACAATGAGGTCCTAATTCTTACTAGACTCTGGTAATAACATATGTTCATTCTTTATATTACAGTTACTTAACATGTTTGCAGAGCTATTTGGAAAACACATTAATGTGCCCAGTTTCAGATCCTCTGCAGAAATAAGAACTTGTAGAAACTATTGTGCTTTGATTTACGATTGAGGATGAGCAAAAATTTTACAATTGTAATTAATTTTGTTTTGAAGTACAATCTGAGTTAAAATGGCTGAAAGGAGTGGCTGTTCTTCCTATCTCTGTCATTTAGAAAAAACATATACAGCTGGTTACTTCCTATCCTGGTAAGTTTATTTTCTTTAAATCACCATCAACAACAGCAACAAAACATTATATTCACAGGAGAAAATTACAGACTGAGTAGATAACTTCTTAAGGAAGGTTCATGCTGTCCAGTGTTATGCTAAAAGCTTGTTGTGACAATCTTAGCTACATGTGATGTCTTGCAGATTGGCAAAGTTGCCATTCCTGGAATCCCAAGGCAGCCCAGACCAGCTGCTGGTAATTTTCATTGACTGTGGCCTGATTTTTTATGAACCTAAAATTTACTTATGACTGACCTTGTCTACAAAAGCAGTTGTGCTTCTTTGTCTATTTCACTGATTTTTAAAAAGTAACAATATTTTCTTGTAAAGCTGCCTACTTAGATTTGTTGCAAAAAAAGCACACATAGGATTAATCTACAGAAAGATTTAAAATTAGATTTTCAAATAAATTCAGTAGTTCAAAATGCAAATTATTGAATTACTTTTTCCCTTGTATGTTACCTTTTAATTATGTGAGCGTGTTGTTTATTCTCAGATTCATTCCA
>VWYP01015366.1:0-10609 GCA_013400435.1 Pycnonotus jocosus
GGAGTTGCCCAGCTGGGGTGCAGCCACTGTACTGCCCCTCTGAATTTGGGATTAGTGGAACAAGGAACCCCCTCAACCATCACAAAGAACCCAGTGTGAAGAACCTGATTTTTTTTAGGAAGTGCTTCTAGCTGTGGTTTGGCCATCCTGGCACCCAGAGAGTGTATTTTAGTAGGGAAGCAGAGTCCAATCAAATCTGGCTGAAGGTGTTCCATAGATTGTCTCAACAGGACACGAAATGACATGGCAGGGCGAGGCCCAAGGTCAGCAGGAAAGTTCTCTGTTCTCTGTTCCCTTTATTTCAAATTCTGACTCCAATACATACAACTGTACAGAAGAACCANGGGTGACATATAGATGTGGTGGCATTAAACCTAGTGCAGAAGTTCAGGGAAGTTTGTTGTTGGTGCCACACAGAGCAGTGGTGATGACCAGGTACAAAGCCCCTTGATGCTGCATCATATCCTCATGAGAGCTCCTGTGCACAGAGGAAACACAGGGAGAGGAGAATAACTGTAAATATGTGATTTGTGGACTTGTATTCTTGACAGACATGGGAGTTTTACATGGAAAACACATTTGGCTGTTGGCCTGGGAACATGAGATGTGTCCCTTGCACACAACTCTTCAATGATGGTCATGTACTCATACTCTGATGGCTATGACAGCATTAAAATTGAAAGGTGAAGAAGGATCAGAAGCATCTGGTTTTTTCTCCCCAGTCCAAGCACTGAATAAACCAGAAATTGATGCATCATCTCACTGCTGTGGAGTTGTGCTGTATTTCTCTTGGTTACCCTGCTGGTGCTGTGGTCCTTCCCTGCTGGCCATGTCCCAGGGCTGAATCGGTGTTTTCTGATTGACACTTTGTGGTTGCTGTGTCCTGGTGCTCAGTCTGTTTGAGAGACAAAACACGAGGTGTCAGAGAGAAAAGAGAGAGCAGACAAGGAGCAGAGGGAAGAGATGAAGGAGAAGAAGCAAAGGGTTTAACACAATTACCAGGGAGCTGGAAAACTCCTGTCGAGAAATTCACCATGAAAGCCACAGATGGAGGCAACAGCCTATCTGACAACTTTCTCCAGGAATAAAACTTCCAAGAGCACATGTCTTGCAGCCCTGAGCCTCTGACATGAATTGCAGTTGTAAACGGAAAATAAGTTAATCAAGTAACTTTAATTGCTCTTTAGTTATTATGTTTTGGGACCCTTCCCATTTATAATGAAAATTTTCATGGGATCCCGGTGTGATATGACTGCTGCATTAGTTATTAGTTCTACTTAATGCCAAAAGTCACACATCACCAAAGATTGGAGGGTTGAAGTGGATATTGAACATGTTTCTTACACTCTGTGTTTGTCATACTTTGTAATTCTGGATTATTCATTGCAATACCTAGTGCAGAGTTTGTATTTTCATTAAGTTCCTGCTCCTGGCAGGGTGTTACTGCTGCTTTTCCATCTTGCTGCACAGTTCAGAGTGATGGCTGGGGAACACTTGCAGCCTTTTGTATTTCATCAAATCGTTAATGGATTCTGTTCAGAGGGCTGACCACTCCATCACAGGCAAATTATAGCATTCTCCAAAGCCTTTTTAAGTTAAATAGGATTGATTAGTGACAGGGCAAAATGTAAATGCCTGTTAGGATTTTTTGTAAGTGTGGCACACTTAAACTTAATGTCTGACTGTAATAAGAGTGAAAATTATAGACGTGACTTGAGCCACCAGTAACTACTTCTGTTGGTTATTTAATTAATTATTAAGCAGTTCTCTATCATTTAATGCAATAGACACCTCAGTAATTTGTTTTGGTGCATCTTCTGTATTTTATAAAGCCATTTTCTTACATTTACATATAACTGACCAAAAAATGGGGTTTATCTCTGAGAAATCTAAGAAGGAGGCTGAGAGATCATGGCTTGCTATTACACTTTAAGGAGAGAGTTCTGCTGGGGTGAATCAGCCTGGTGCAGGGGGAAGGTGTGTGATGAACTCTGCTGAGTGGGGGTGAGGTGTTTCAGGTCCTTTCTCTGGTTGCAGGTGTTTCATTGATGGTGTTTGCAGGGGTGATTCTTTCAGGTGGAAAGAGTTAAATGTTTTTCCTGCTGTGGCCCTGGCTTGTTTGTAGACACTGAATATTCCACTCATTCACTTCCCTAGTATAATTGCTTTATATCTGTGTGAATCCGTTTTTATTAAAGTTCTTCTTTTCCTTTACACACCTGAACACTGTTTAATGTGCTCTGACATTTGCTGTCATTTCAGTTAAGCACTCATTATTCAAGGAGCTTCCTTTGCAGTCCTCAAGCTCCCTCTCCACGTGGGTACCTGCTGATTTGGGGATTTGCTCTGCATTTACACCACACAAAGAAAGGCATCCAGCTGATGGTGTTTGGTTTGTTTTACTCTCTCTTTTGTGTCACTTCCCAGGAAGCTTCTCAAAGCTGTTCTTTTGATCTGCTGTTCCTCTGAAATTCTGTCCTCAGATGCACATGCATGGCTTCAGCTGAGAGGCAGAAAATCCCCCCAGGTGCATCAGACACTGGGAGTGGGGCCCAGGAGGGTCCTTTTGAAGCTGTTCCACTGACACACTTTTTGTGGTGTTCAACCAGGGTGCAACCCTGAACAGACCCTTGGCCAGGGCTGCACAGACTGTCTGGGTCAGTCCTGCTGCTGCCAGCATCCAGAGGGCTGAGAGCAAAAATATCTCCTTTACAGGAAGAAGTTAAATGTCACTTTGTTTGTCACTTTGTTTGTCACTTTATGTTCTCTAAATGCTTAAAAGACAGTGGAACAAACTGGAATTGTCAGCAGGTGTTTTTTTTCCTCTAGTATCATGCACAGACACACTGGGAAATGACCTGACACAGAAATCCTAGGAAAGCTGCTTCTTTTGAGAGTTTTCCAATAGCAAGCATGATTATTTGGTGTGATGCTGTAACTACAGTTCCTGCTAGAAGCCAAAGTTCCCCTGCTTTTATTCTTCACCTAATGTAAGGTCTATTGGGACTACCAAGCTGATCTTTCCCCTCCCCACTCTTTCCCAGGGTGTTGTGATGTGACCACGCAAATCTCTAGGTGTGAAGTATTACCATACAGTCTATGTGTAATAAATAAAGAGACTCAGCCAATATATCAAGCACCAATCAATTTATTAATTTATTAATTCAAATGATAAAGTGTGAGCAAAGCATCTTGCTGGGTACTGTGGGGGTCTCCCCTCCAGCTGCACACTGGCTGCTGATTTTTGCTGGTATTTATTGAGCATCTTCATAAGCACTTCTCAGCAGGTTTTTTTTTTTGTGGTTTTCTCTTGGTTTCTATTTGTGAAGTCTGATTTCTATACCCCATTGTGATCAGTTCCTATTGGTGACGTCAAATTTCTGTACCCCAGGGTTATAAATTAGTGATGGTGACGCCCAGTTTTCTTTTTCCAGAAACACACATCAGTCATGGTGGGGTCCAGCTTCTCCTCTCAGGGCTGTAAATCAGTGGAGGTGATGTCTAGCTTCCCTCCCCCTGTGATTGTGAGGTCCAGTTTTCTCCTTTCTCAGGATCATAAATCAGTGAAGGTGATGTTTAACTTCACTTACCAGGATCATGCATCTGTGATGATGAGGTCCAGTTTTCCTTCCAGAACTCTTGGTGTTTTTAGCTTAGGATAAGCTCATTTCCTTCTTTTATTTAGGTGATTACTACTCTTTTTATATTCTAAAGCTATAGTTCAAAACCTCTAATTACAAAGCAGCTCAAAGCTTATAATAATTTAGTTTCAAAGCAAATAATAATACTTCTGCATTCTTCTATCCTACCTGATAAAAGCCTAAAAAACCCTTAAAACTTATATTGTGAAGACTTTAAAGCTCACATTATTCACTTACAAGCATGTAACATGTCTAAAAAGCCTCTTTCCATGCCTTTTCTGTTTGTTCATTAAAACTCATTTTTATAACTGTCCTGTGGCCTCGTTCCACACATTTCACAACAACTACACTGGCCACCTTTTTTACCAGACACAAAACACAACCCCACATTTCACATATGGCATATAATAAATTTAAAAAGATGCTTTCAACTGTTGAACCACACAAAAGTTTCTCTTAGCAGGCTCTGCCTGTTGTCATACAGTGAGAAAAGTGACCTGAGGAAGAGCTGCACAGCTGGAGCAGAGAATGGGAAATGTAATGTCACTGGTGATCCAAGGAACCCTAAACAAACTCTGTGATTGTGCCTGGGGACAGGCAAGAGCATCATCTTTGGTGGAGGATGTACATGGATTTATCCTGCCAGTGCTGACTGCAAACAGCAGTGAAGTCTGGGTTTAGGATCAGATTACTTTATTCCCTAACACGTTTTAAAATGCTTAGACAGATTGAGCCCATTCTAAGTGTCAGGATACAAGGATGGATCCCTGGGGCACAAGGAGATTAAGGGTTTCTTTTCCTGCCTAAGAGTCAAAATATGAATGCAATACAATGAAAACTTGTTTAGCTCACAAAAGGATTACAGAGTATTCCAGAGATTTTAATCCATAGAGAATTCCTAATTACTATAATAATGATTTTTCTTGCAATAGTTCATAAGTCTTTGCCAAGCAAAAAGGGGAAATATGCAAAGAAATTCAAAGGATTTAGTTTTAGGTTACTTCATAATTACCCTATAAGTGATCACACAGTTGATAAAAGGCCTGCTCCATCTTCCAGATAAGTCAGTAACTGTAGAGAAGGTGGAACAATCTTTTTTTGGAAGGTTTGTTTTAGTGCAGACTCAGTGGCTGAGGGTAAATTCTGACTTGTGTGGAGTGTGGAGTGGTGCAGGGGCTGCAGTCTACAGACCAGCCTTTTCTATTGGCCCATTAATACAATTTAAAGGTGCAGTTTATAAGTGATTTAAGTGACAGTGTTTCCAGGTTCTGCAGTTCCTGTTGGTTCATGCAAAAACCCCAGATAAGAGGTCGAATCAGCTTACAAGGGTGATGTGCTTTCATTATTTCGTTTGGTTTTAAAACAAACCAAACCAAACCAAACCAACCTCCTGTACCACTGACCATACAGTGCCTCCAAAACACTGCCAGAGATGCAGATCCCCACACTGAGTTAATCTAACATCAGCAGGGGTGAAGACCACCATAAATTGCTTATTTTGCCACTTGCTCAGATAGAATCTCCCTTTTATTGCTCACAGGCACTTCAGCCTCTTGTGTATTACACAGTAGTAATACACAAGTATTACACTGCAGATCTTCCCCTGTGCTTTTTGATACTACCTATTGAATGATGAAATCCTTTTGTTTGCAGAAAAAACCAACAAAAGGAATAGAAATAGATAACATTATCAGTTTTTACCCAGACTAAGTAGTGGGATGTAGGATGAGAAGTATTTCTCGTTTCTGAGGATTAGCCAGCCTCTAATTATTTGACTTGGAGAAGAAAGATCTTTAGGAAGTAGGTGATTTTAAAACTGCGTGATTTCCTGTGTCTTCGATACTGCCTGCATTTGGAGAGAAGATATGTGAACTGCATTGAAAATTTCTGTGTAACTTCTTTTTAAACATTTTGTAACTTCAGAATATGATTTCCATTCAAGATTTAATCTGTGCAGTCGTTTGCATGAAGTATCTGTCCTAGAATATTGAAATTTTTAGATAGAAATGGTTTTGATGTGGGTTTAACATACGCCAGTATTTTTTATTTATAGTTTTGTGAGCAAACTTGCAGGTAAGAGATTGTTGTAGGTCTGAGAATCAATGATAAAATTCAGTTTCACACCTATTTTCAGTAGATTTCCATCTTTTTTGTGTGTTCAGGTATAAATAATAATCACATACCTTAAGAGAGCCTGCAAGAAAGATGGAGAGAGATTGTTTATAGTAAAGGGATGGAGTGCCAGGACACAGAGAGTGATTTCCTACTGGCAGAGGTCAGAGTTAGGGAAGGAATTGTTCCCTGTGAGGGTGGGCAGGCCCTGGCACAGGGTGCCCAGAGCAGCTGTGGCTGCCCCTGGATCCCTGGCAGTGCCCAAGGCCAGGTTGGACACTGGGGCTTGGAGCAGCCTGGGACAGTGGAAGGTGTCCCTGCCCATGGCAGGGGTGAGAAGGAAATGATCTTTAACACCCCTTCCAACCCAAACTCTCTGGGGTTGTAGGACCGTGACTCTATAATTTGATTTCTTAGAAGAATTTATTTCTATTTTAAGTCTGAGCATAGCTCAGATTTTAGGTCCAAATGGAGTAATGGAATATAATTTCAGAGTCATCAATTTTCTTCCTACCTCCATTTTTTGACCTACCCAGCACTGTCCTGTTCCCTGATTCTGCCCTTTCCCTCTATTCCAGGGAGTCTCTGACCATTTCTGTTCAGCCAGCAGCTGTGACAGACATAAAGTGAATTGTAGCACAGTGCTAAAAGTATTTATCAGGTACTTTGTAAACTTCTTTGTAAATGGCCACAAACGGTGATTTCACTCTCCCTCCCCTCTGTCTCAGGGCAGGGATCTGCACAGAGGGAGCTGCTCTGTCCAAAAGGGAAGGGCTGGCAGACTCAGTAGGACTTCAGGCCAGGCCATGAGCACTGTACAGTTGTGCTGTAAGAAAACTTTTCAGGGTGAATTTCTGTGTTTTGTGTGCCTTAGTAAGAGATGCCATTATTTGTTGGCAAAAAGTGACATTTTACATCAGTAATGAGATATGTGGATTGACAGACTGACTCCTGCCTTGAATTCCTTTTCTTTCCGATGTGTATCTGGAGATGGTGCTGCTGGTGTTCATTTTTAGTTTGTTTGTTCATGCTGATTATTCCTTGCTAAGATGGATGCCATTTTTTCTTTCATGTTTTAAGCTGTAACTTGGGAATCACCTCGAAGTGATGTAAGGGTTTCTCTAATTTCCTCCCCAGCCCAGCCCCAGAAAGGACCAAAGGGCTTCCTGACCCTTCTTGTGGGTGGCCTCAGCAGCTGGAACCCCCCAAAATTGCTATTTACACCAAAATTGGGGTGTAATGTGTGCATGTCATGCTGGACAGTGTGTGAGCCTTTTTCCCCAGGTCCAGCCATGTCAGTCTCATTCAATCTCAGGTGATTTTATCTGAGAAGCAGTGTGTCTCCTCAATGAGGAGATTTAAAGTCACTGTTCTCACTTAAGAAACAAGACTTGTTTTGCCATGGTTCTTTTTTTTTTTTTTTTCTTTTTCAGTTGTTTTTCTTCTAGTAAATGTGATCAGCCTTTGTGCTGAAATCTCCCCACTGTCAGGCAGATGCAGGCCTAGGGAAATCTGTAAGAGGTCTTGAATGTCAGAAGAATGAGGGTTTAGTTTCAGGTTTATTCTCTTTTTTGTACTGCTTAGTGTGGAAGATATCTTTTTTTGTGCTGTATGAATGCCAGTGTGGTGATATTCAATGCTAATTGCAGAAAATGTACTTTCTACTTTTCCTCCTGACTTGAAAGACATCATATTATTGTTCTATGTGAATGATAAATGCTTGTCTCCTCGTGTTACAGCTCAATTTTCATTTTCAATTTCCTTTTTGTCACCTCCTAGATGTCTTTAATGTATTCCAAGGATTTTGAAGATTATGTTAATTCAGTTCACCCACAGGGTGTCTGTTGTTGGTTTATTCTGGAAAGCCTCTTACTCTGTCTCTTGATGTGAACAACAGCTGGGTCCTCTGGTGTCCTTGGTAAGGAGGTTTCCATGTCACTTTTGTTATTTGCCTTTTTTTAAAACAACTTAGAAAGACTCTGTCAGTGATAATTTATTGTCAGCTTTCTCTATCAGAGTGCACACAATAATTTTGGGTAATTTGCATGTGCCTTTTCCCTTTGCCTGCTGTTGGTGTCTCTTGCTTACACTCCCAAGCCCTCTTAACAACCCATTCTCTTGGTTTGAAAAGACAGGTGTCCACTAAGAAAGACAGGAGACTCCAGTGGAATGGAGAATGTAAACCCCTCCCTCCAAATTATGAGAATTTTGAAGTTAAGGGGATTTCAGGCAAAGATATGAGAATAGGAATAACAGTTCTTTACTAAGAAAATTAAAATAAAAATGCAGCAGTATAAAAGAAAGTAGTACAAAAAGAGAACACTGACAGAGTCAGAGCACAGCCTGACCCCCTGTTGGTCAGGGTGATGGTGTCAGTCCAATCCAGTCCTCCTGCAGTGCCAGATGTGGTTCTGTTGGAGCAATGATCCTGTAGCAGGGTGCAGTTTCCCTCTGAAGGTCCAGTGGTGCTGAGATGGGTCCAGTCTACTCTGGGAATCCAAACAGGCTGTGCTGCTGTTCCCAATCCCAGGTTTATCCAGGTCAATAATCCAGTGCACACAGGCTGTGCTGCTGTTCCCAATCCCAGGTTTATCCAGGTAGGAATGCTGGGCTCCTCCCCTGGGTGCAGCATCTCCCCATGGATGATGGAATTGTCTCAGCCATGGCTGAGCCTCGATGGCCCATGAACAGCAGAGATCCCTGCAGGGAGGATGGGTCCTGGAAGGGATAAAGAACAAACACTGCCCAGCCTGGTTTAACAGGTGGCAATAGAATGCACACTGCTTATTACATTCTGCATTGCAGCCCAAGACACCCATCAAAGTAAACTTTAGCAGAAACAAACTTCAGTGAGGGCAGAAAGGTGGTTTGCTCCAGTACTGGAATTAAGAGAAAAAGTTGGGCCATGAGTTCAGTATCTCTGGTTCAGGGCCATTGACCTCCTTCTCAACCCTTGGCAGTGAGTGGCTATGTCATAGTCAAAATACAAAGACTAATACATTTTATAAATGATAATGATGTCAGAAGAACCACGGGAACTCTTCTTGCCTGTATAAATGGCTAATCCTCCTTTTAGGTCTGGCAGAGCTGTTGACCTCACTGATCCTTTAAATCTAATTACAAGTAGTGTTAAAAACTTGCTTCCCTGAATTTCAATTTTCAGCTTTTGTCTTTAACATCATGTATCTCTTCCTGTGTAAGATGCCTAGAAGGAGATGAACCGACCACAACCACATTTGGTTTATAGACTGAAAAATCCTTTAAGTTTTTTTGTTTGACTTACAGGGTTTGTGGATTTTTCAGAAAACCCTTAACTGGAAGTGAGAAAGTGAGGGAGAAAGAAGGAGGCCACTGAGCTAGTAAGATTGCCTCATTTTGTCATTTAGAACATCATTCAGCATTTTTCTGATAAAGAAACTGTTACAAATCATTTTATTTCAGTGTCAACTTTGTGTTTCTGGAAAATCTGGGTATTGACAGAATTGCTACTACATTGGTGGGCGTTAAAAGATCTGGGGTTCCATGGAAATTTCTCCAGCACATTCAGCAGCAGCTGATGATGTGGCAGCCAGTCTGCAGCAACACGAGGGTGAGAGCTGGTCCCCTCTTGGCTGATGGAAGACATTGAGTCTATCCTTCAGTTCATTTAGTAGCTAAAAAGCCCTTTGCATAACTGAGATTTGGATCAGTTTGTCCTCAGGATCTCTCTTAGCCTTTATTAGTGTTAGTGTCTCATATTCCTGTGTGAGATTTTTACTGCCTGTTAGGAGATTGTCATTGATTTCACATTAAAATAATTGGCCACCTTTGCTGACTCATTTACAAGCAAGGAAACAGCAGCAGCAGAACACAGAGTTTTGTCCCTCAGTCACTGGTTTACTTCATTCAGTGACCTTGTGTTTCTTGGCTAATGGGCACATGAACAGTTCTTTATTGCAATTACATTTCTTTCTGCTAAAATGAGACAAAGAATTAGAGTAATCCAGTGGAATTACGTCCCCCCCAGAGCACAAAAAACATTTACATGTTGAGGGACAAACTAATTTCCTTACTCTGGGCATGAAAGAGGAGGAGGAAAGAGAGAGGGGAGAGAAAAGATGTACAAACCTGATGGTGATTCAGGAAAAAACATTTTGTTTGTCTTGAAAAAATTAGTTTGCTCCCTCTGACTCCACTTGCACGCAGCTCATAGAAAACACAGGGGGCAGCCCTCCATCAGGTGTCCAAAACTTCTCAGTCAGGTCTCAAAATCTAAGTGATCTCTGAAGAAAATGAAGTTCATTCCCTTTCTCAGAGCACAGATAATTTCAAATGTAGACCGGCTTGTCCTGGGCTTTGTCCGGATGAGTTTTGAGTATTTCAAGGGTTGGATACTCTTCTATGACCCTGGAGTCCCTGTGCCCCCACTGGAGGGTTTTTTTTTCCCCCTTATGCTCAACCCACAAATTCCTTTTCTGCAATTAATCCTCTGCCCCACCCTGAGGGAAGTCTTCCTCCATCTGCCTGGGGAGCTGAAGACAGCATTTAGAGCTCCCTTAATTTTCTCTTCATAGTCCTCAACTTACTCCAAGCAGTCCAAGACTGGGTTAATTCCTTCCTGTCACCCAGCATTTGTTGCTGTGCTGCTTTGGAAGGGCACTGGTTCCTCTGTGTTTGCCTGCTCTCACAGGGCAGTGTGGACTGCCCCTTTGGGGTGCTTGCACAAACAAACACCAGAAAATGTTTATGAGAGAGAGAGAGAGACCGAGCAGAGCATCAGGAGCTCAGGAGTGAGCTCTTGTCCAGTCAGAACATGCAGCTTGAAACTGATACTTACGCCTTGTTGTCTGCTTTTTTTTTTTTTTTCCCTCTCAATT